>CM049817.1:30635830-30821207 GCA_027422435.1 Schizopygopsis pylzovi
ATCTTGTTGCATTTGTGTTTTATTTTGATATGGTGTTTTTATACATTTTTACTTTGCTGTTAGTGATTTTTGCCCTGTCCCGGCTTTGAGATAATTACAGTAAATGGTAAAACTATTTGCACTACAATCCAGTGTGTTTATTCCCATGATAATAAATAAAAAAAATTATGAAAACAAATGCTAGTTTGCAACATCAAGCAGCATAACAGTGTTTTTTTGCGGCAATGTAAGAAAGAAGAAGCTATGCACATTCAAGTTAAAAAGGCTGTTCTTGGTATTATGTTAAAAATGGACAAAGTCATATAAAGCTAAAAGTTACTGTGGGATAGCTGTTAGCTTAAATAATAAATATGGACTCTACATTAGAAAAAGTGACGATATAAGCTCAGCCTGTGAGGAGGTGCTTCTAGCAGCTGAAATCGTAATAAAGCTCAACTATATGTCAACCTTTGCTGAAATACTCATGCAGCGGTGAAGGCTCTATGTAAAATCAACATGAATGTTAAATACATTGCTGATTTTCTAAATTATATTGTTGCGTAGGATGTGAATGTGTGTAGGCGCTTCATTTGATTACTAGTCAAACTTACATTTAACCCCAGGGCACAAATTTGTGTTTGCCAAATTATTTGAGTGTTGTTATGGGGCATAACATATACCTCATCTGATTAAACCCAGTGCAACATGAGTCTAGAGTAACAGAGAATAGCTTCTTACCCAAATGTGGTGGTGCAAAAGAAACCGTAATCTAGTACCACAACATGGTGTTGTAAGACTGGTGCCAATGTGTCTGGGCCCCCCCCCTCTAGAGGACAAAAGGCCCCCCTGGGAATCCACAAAGCTGTCTCTTGCATATGTCATCCAGGACGCAGCACACTGGGGGAATCCACAAAGCTGTCTCTTGCATATGTAACAGTAACATCCAGGGGTGCAGCACACTGGGGGATCCACACCCTGTACTGACGGTCTCATCATTTCCCCCTCCCCTCACCACCGAGAATTCACTGAAAAATCCATGCAATGTAATATGTACAAATAAGTAACCATACATGTTTGATATCTTTTGAAATGTCTCAGTGCGCCTGGTAAAATGGTCTCATCCTCCCAATCATAATGAAAAGCTAAAAGAAGTTCTAAAATCTGAGAAGAATAGTGTACAGCAGGGGGACGTGCCCTCCCCCTGATTTCCTATTCAGATCACCTCCTGTATGTAAATAAGTAATCCCGGCCACAGGATCTCCAGAAGCCTTTTGGTTGCCAATTCTAAAGACTAATTATAATGACAAGATACCACCATGTGGTAGGTTTATTAGATTATCTGGGTATATAAGGAGAAGGGACAGAAAGTTCTGGGCGTCTGTAGGAGGATTGCCCGCACAACCACTGTGTGTAGTTTTCAGTTCCAGCTATGGTTAGGAGTCAGTAAGCTGATTGCCCGCACATGTCACTTGTGTGTAGTTTTTCATTGCCAGGTAGTAATTTCTACAAATTCTTCAATTCCTGAATTATTGTTATGTTATGGTTAACCGTTGATTCTATTCTTGTAACATTGGAGCTTTGAATTATTGTTTTGATTACCTGGTCAATAAATTGTAACGTTTGATTCTATTCTAACTGCCTCTGAAGATTGCTTTCTCTCTACTAGATTAGTGGATTCGTATATTTCCGCAAGCCTGCGTCAGTTTTAGCGACGGCTAATATCCGGCATCTTTTAAGTGTGCTTGGGTGTAGGGACGGGCTAATTCCGTTCAGTGACGGTGAACGCCGTCTGATCAAACTGAATTCGGGTACGTCCACACCTCTGACTTTTGATTAATGTTACTTTAAACAAAGATTTGGCCAACCCAAAGCTATTACGAGTGTAGTATATTGATCTGCTAACATATCTGATAGTGGCCAAAACCCTTTACTGAAGTAAACGATTGAACTCGAGTTCTGAGGGTGCCCCATGAGGGTTATTCGATGTCTCTGATTGTGTACGTGTGAATTTACGGCAAATCTTAGATACGTAACCATAATTTACCTCTGACTGATGACCGGACCTGACGAGATTGTGTCCGTGAGACCTGTGGAAAACAGGACCTCTGAGCGATATAGCTTCCCTATATCTGAGTGGGTAAAGTATTAAAAAGAGCTGATAAGAATAATCAATCATTCGTTTTCATATTTTAATGATGCACAGATATCATTAAAACCTTTTCATTTATGGAGTCAGATGAAATAACGAGATAAAATATATAAGAAGAAGTGTTCCATTTTAATGTTCTTGTTGTGTCGTGAAAAGGAAAGACCGTAACACGCAAAGCCCTTCACCCGCGGAACGACTGCCGTCATTGGATCGTTCCAGCCGGTCCTTTCTTACAGTGGTGACCCCGACGTGATTCTCGCAAAGACGAAAACGTGATTCTCGCAGAGACTTATACGTCATTCCAGCCGCGACATCCGACTTGAATTCTCCTTGGGACATGAAGTTTGATCTCTTTCTCATCGATATCCAGCTGCTGTGGTAAGTATATATTTTTTTGCCTTTTAGAAGTTGAGGGAAATGTTGTTTACACCATATAGACACATTTGTAGTACGGGTCGGTATACCCATTTTTGAGACCGGAACCGAAAAACCCGGTGGTGATAAGAATTAGACGAGAAACATGTCTTTTCAGGGAAAGCACAGCAGCATTGGATGAAACGGAGTTAGAGACTCAAACTAAAAGCGAAGAATGAAAACCTACGTTAGCGTGTAACATCAGGCCACACAGAGAAACTCGTAACCGAACTCTTGTGAGTCTGTGACCAGAAAAGCCGAGCCTGCGAAGCCCGATAAAAACCCGAACAAAATCAAACGACTCGCTAAAGAAAGCAGTTAAAATCGCAGTATTAAAAACCATGAAAAATGCGGATGATGAAATCAACAATCAGCCGCCCGGTAACATGCGAAGAATGCTCTAGACACAAATTTCACAGGTCGGTTGAATTAACATTTGATTAAAGTCTTTTAAATTTTGTGGGTACCAGCTTAATAACTGGTGGGTTATTAGAAGATAATTTAGTATTATCTCATCATCTTGATAATATGGTGATTTTGATTTCATTCAATTATAACCGCTTTTCTGATTTTAAACACTTCAGTGGATGAGTTGCTATTGTTAGGAAATTTTAATTGTTAATTAAATGTCGTAATTGATTACAAATTAATTTTAAATTAATAAAATGATTTCAACATTATCCACTGAATTAATCACAAGCGAACTTATAATTTGACAATCACAGTAAAACCTTTATTATTATCAAGAGGAACAGAAATTTGAATTTCGTTTACAAGTAATTAGGATAACAGATTATTATTATTGTTTTTTGATGATGATGTTAATGACACAATGGGGAATGACTAAGTTTGGAAACTATTTTAATTATTATTATGGGAATCCAAAACTAGTGATTTAGAAGCCGTAAATTAATGTAATAATTAATTATGAATTCGAAAATTCTAATTACATTTAATAATTAATTACACTTCCTGTTTACATTTTGCAACAATATTGATTTATCAACTCAATTGCAGATTACACGTGTAAATTATAATCCTAAGTGATCCTATTAATTTTGATTACAACATCATAAATTTTAATTAGAAACCACAAATTCTAATTTCAGACTTAACATAAGTCTGGCACTACCTGTAGGCCATACTTCATTTCCCTAGCTGATCTGGTTAACTCAAAAAAATAAAAATAATAATAATATATATATATAATAATTAATTAAAATAACTTTATTAAGTTAAAATTAAATAAATGCATACAAATGTAAAGTCCTCTTTACTTAGGCCTGAGAGTAGATAGTGCTCCCCCTAGTGTTGTGTTGGAGAAGTGACAGTGACACCATACAATCAAGATGGCATCAGACATTCAAAGATGGTGTGACATGCATCGTATGTGTCACCATTAACCAAGGCAAGCCTGGCCATACAAAACTGTGTAGACCAGAGCCACCCAAGGGACCTTGGGAGTTACTCCAATTGGATTTCATAAGCCCACTACCTAGTGCCAAAGGGGGATATCGTTATTGCCTTGTGATAACTGACAAATTTTCCAATTTAACAGTGCAAACAAAGTGGCACGAGTAGTAGCGAATCAAATCCTCCCACTCTGGGGAGCACCAATCACTCACACACAACCTGAAATGTGGGAGGTGGGTGTTGCGTAACACTCCAAGGGGCCATCCACACAAAAAATCACAGTTGCACCAAAAGAGACAGTTACATGGCCTCCCGGATTAGTACCGGATCCAAATTGCACACCACAAATTTGTTGTAGTTCAGGTAACACCCACCCACCTACAAAGAAACATTTCAGGACACACTCGAGCACCAAATTCATGTACAACCTCACTGCCTGGTATCGACTTAAAATAGATCCAGGTGACACAATTAGGTAACATGCATACACTACACGAAAAATCTAAAACAATGGCATAGACCCAAAATTGTACCACTATATTAAAAATTTGGAACCTGCAACATATAGGTGCACACATACAGAAACGCATAATAACACACATATGAGATTCACCAAGCTAATGTACTTGTCTGGACCAACCGAAAGGAAGGAATGTATTGTGTCGGGGAATGTTTGCATTGCATAGACAATTTCACCAATATACAAAACATTGTAATACTAATGATGAGTCATATGCATGGCTACAGTCACGAATCGATGATTTAATTTCTGATTACAGAGACAGACTTGCCGTCCAAATTCCACCTGCTCGCTAAAAACGAGACCTGCTCAGCAGTATAGCCGGCCTGTTCAGATCAATTAATTCAGCAGCCAACACTTATAAAATAACCAAACAATCTCAATTCTCCACATGGTTGACAGATCAGATGGCCACTGGTTTCCAACACATCACCAATAGCAATGATAATATTATCAAAGCGGTTCGTTCCGAGGCGCAGGCGCTTCTAACGATCAGCCACACATTGTTCAATCAGACCCGTACCATCGAACGTGACTTAGCCTGCAGATCATATGCACAAGATTTATTCACTGCAACAAGACAGGAAATTTTAGATCTTCGTCTTCACAAGACCCCGAGACATGTTTTGAACGATTTAATTGAGGTTTTAGATTTACATAGATGGTTCTCTTCGGAAAAAATGAAAAATGTAAAGTATTCAGAATTAATATCCACAATTGTGATGTATACTGGAAACGAATGTATTGATTGTATTGGATTTTTTGCCACTTTTCCTTTAATCCACCCAGATCAAGTTTATCCAAATTCCACTAATATTCGATCCATTGGCACGGTAGTTAAAGATCAGGTAATTAAATGGGATCACCTACGTTGAAGGGTACTGAGACCTTATTTACCAGTCGCACTTGTCATGAAACTCACAATTATGTTGTCTGTACATGTAACACATTACAACCTTTCTCTCCCAATGATAGCAAACTCATAAGTGTTGAATCTTTGCATGGCCATTCAAATGCTATTCAGGTGTCTCATACACAGTGGTGTGTCATCAGTGAGATGAATTCGTTCACATATGGAGGACTGACCTGTCCTGCCGATCACTCATTTTGCTTGGAAGTGACAGAGGATTTTTCTATGGGCCAGATCGACATCCTCGGATGGATGCCAAAGGACGCAGAGGTCTCCCCATGGTGGGACGACACCTTTTATGAACACAGAACACAAGCCTTGATCGACACGATGGACCTGGTACAGAACGTCATCCTCCAAACAGAGTACCACCTTACAACGACTGAAGTGACACTGCAGGGAAGCCTGTGAGTGGCCCAAACAGTGCCAAAGGGAGGAAACTGTAAGACTGGTGCCAATGTGTCTGTGCCAATGTGTCTGGGCCCCCCCCTCTAGAGGACAAAAGGCCCCCCTGGGAATCCACAAAGCTGTCTCTTGCATATGTCATCCAGGACGCAGCACACTGGGGGAATCCACAAAGCTGTCTCTTGCATATGTAACAGTAACATCCAGGGGTGCAGCACACTGGGGGATCCACACCCTGTACTGACGGTCTCATCATTTCCCCCTCCCCTCACCACCGAGAATTCACTGAAAAATCCATGCAATGTAATATGTACAAATAAGTAACCATACATGTTTGATATCATTTGAAATGTCTCAGTGCGCCTGGTAAAATGGTCTCATCCTCCCAATCATAATGAAAAGCTAAAAGAAGTTCTAAAATCTGAGAAGAATAGTGTACAGCAGGGGGACGTGCCCTCCCCCTGATTTCCTATTCAGATCACCTCCTGTATGTAAATAAGTAATCCCGGCCACAGGATCTCCAGAAGCCTTTTGGTTGCCAATTCTAAAGACTAATTATAATGACAAGATACCACCATGTGGTAGGTTTATTAGATTATCTGGGTATATAAGGAGAAGGGACAGAAAGTTCTGGGCGTCTGTAGGAGGATTGCCCGCACAACCACTGTGTGTAGTTTTCAGTTCCAGCTATGGTTAGGAGTCAGTAAGCTGATTGCCCGCACATGTCACTTGTGTGTAGTTTTTCATTGCCAGGTAGTAATTTCTACAAATTCTTCAATTCCTGAATTATTGTTATGTTATGGTTAACCGTTGATTCTATTCTTGTAACATTGGAGCTTTGAATTATTGTTTTGATTACCTGGTCAATAAATTGTAACGTTTGATTCTATTCTAACTGCCTCTGAAGATTGCTTTCTCTCTACTAGATTAGTGGATTCGTATATTTCCGCAAGCCTGCGTCAGTTTTAGCGACGGCTAATATCCGGCATCTTTTAAGTGTGCTTGGGTGTAGGGACGGGCTAATTCCGTTCAGTGACGGTGAACGCCGTCTGATCAAACTGAATTCGGGTACGTCCACACCTCTGACTTTTGATTAATGTTACTTTAAACAAAGATTTGGCCAACCCAAAGCTATTACGAGTGTAGTATATTGATCTGCTAACATATCTGATAGTGGCCAAAACCCTTTACTGAAGTAAACGATTGAACTCGAGTTCTGAGGGTGCCCCATGAGGGTTATTCGATGTCTCTGATTGTGTACGTGTGAATTTACGGCAAATCTTAGATACGTAACCATAATTTACCTCTGACTGATGACCGGACCTGACGAGATTGTGTCCGTGAGACCTGTGGAAAACAGGACCTCTGAGCGATATAGCTTCCCTATATCTGAGTGGGTAAAGTATTAAAAAGAGCTGATAAGAATAATCAATCATTCGTTTTCATATTTTAATGATGCACAGATATCATTAAAACCTTTTCATTTATGGAGTCAGATGAAATAACGAGATAAAATATATAAGAAGAAGTGTTCCATTTTAATGTTCTTGTTGTGTCGTGAAAAGGAAAGACCGTAACACGCAAAGCCCTTCACCCGCGGAACGACTGCCGTCATTGGATCGTTCCAGACGGGCCATTTCTTACAGTGTTCTATAGTATTTTGACTTCTTGCACACTTGATCATGACTCAAAGTAACCTCGTCGTCCCTCGTGGCCAGGAATAGCTCTCTCTTCTGTCACATGCTGCACATCAGGTAAACTAAGCAAAATCATCCTGCTGTTATTTACTAACCAATTGGCATCCCCATATTTACTATAGTGTACAATCAGAGGGAGAAGCCCTGGGATCCTGCTCTAAAAGAGGACGGGGAAGGTCAGAGGTATTTGTGTATTGCTCTGACGGATTGTAAGCACAATCCAATTAAGCTGGCAGCCACTGCAATCAAATGGATTAGTATCTCAGCTTCAGCTGCTGGATAAATAATTGGTTATAATCGGTCATCCTGTGAATGTCCACTTTTTGCTGCATAAAAGCATGAGTTATCATGGTAACACTTTAGATTAGGGAACATTATTCAAGGTTCAAGGCTCAAGGTTTTTTTATTTGTCACATACTCAATTATACAGGATATAATCAGTAGTGAAATATAAGTCAGGTCAGGTCCGCTTAATGGACAGTGCAAAATATGTAACACAACACAAGATTATATATATAAATATAGGTAAAAATAAAAATAAAGGGTAAAATGTGCAATAAAATAAAATGTGCAATACAGTATACTGTCGACTTAATAAATAATAATATAAGCAGGTGTGTGCAAGAAGAATGTGCAAACAGGTTGTACAGGGTATATACACATAGCAGCAATATGGATTATTTATTATTTATAAATAGCATTATTTACTATTAACTAGTTGCTTACCTTGCCTACTATCAATAAGCAGGAAATTATGAGTTTATTGAGGGAAAACTCTTAGTTAATAGCGTTACTGTTATTATTTCCAAACTTTCCTATAGCACTTTATATACTGAACAAGAGAGGCCATATAACCTTGTGAAAAAAGTAGCTATTTAGTATATACACTGATTATAAACTATTATATTATTATTATTATATAAACTATTAATTATTAAATTATAAACGCAACACTTTTGTTTTTGCCCCCATTTTTCATGAGCTGTACTCAAAGATCTAAGACTTTTTCTATGTACACAAAAGGCCTATTTCTCTCAAATGTTGTTCACAAATCTGTCTAAATCTGTGTTAGTATAAAGCACTTCTCCTTTGCCAAGATAATCCACAATAAAAGGCCCAATACAGGTTAAACACAAGCTAAATCATAATAATGTGCGTTTGGTCCGATATACTGGCAGTACAAGATTGTGAGATGCATTATATGAATGCTTGGCTAAAGAGATGTGTCTTTAATCTAGATTTAAACATAGAGTGTGTCTGAACCCCGAATGTTATCAGGAAGGCTATTCCAGAGTTTGGGAGCCAAATATGAAAAAGTTCTACCTCCTTTAGTGGATTTGCTATCCTAGGTACTACCAAGAGTCCAGAGTTTTGCGACCTTAGGGAGCGGGTTGGATTGTAGCGTGATAGAAGATTAGTTAGGTACGCAGGAGCTAAACCATTTAGGGCCTTATAGGTAAGTAATAATATTTTGTAACTGATACGAAACTTAATAGGTAGCCAGTGCAGAGACTGTAAAATTGGAGTAATATGATCATATTTCTTGACTCTAGCCGCATCATTTTGTACTATCTGTAGCTTGTTTATTGAAGTTGCAGGACAACCACCTAGCAGTGCATTATAATAGTCCAGTCTAGAGGTCATGAATGCATGAACTAACTTGTCTGCATCAGAAACAGAAAATGTTTCGTAGCTTGGCAAAGTTTATAAGATGGAAGAATGCAGTTTTTGTAACATGGGAAATATGATTTTCAAAAGACAAGTTGTTGTCTAAAATAAAACCAAGATTGTTGACTGTAGAGGAAACAGTAGGACATCCGTTTAGTTGTGAATTGTGATCCAAGAGATTATGTGTACTATGTTTTGGTCCAATAAGTAATATCTATGTCTTATCTGAATTTAATAGGAGAAAATTATTGGTCATCCAATCCTTTACATTTATAACACACTCTGTTAACTTAAATAATTTAGAAGTTTCATCTGGTCTTGTTATGATATATAGTCGAGTCGAGTATTAGTGTACATTAATCAGGAACCTAAAAACATGTTGCTTACAAATCTGCACACAAAGCTGTTGTAAGATGGTGAAGAATGCATTGTATGTCTTGACAAAAGAAAATTGATGGATATTGGAGAAAGCGTTATAGCATCGGCTCTTTATTCATTGAAAGTTAGAAACAAAAAGGTCAGTTAGAGGTAAGAACAGGGTTTATCTAAAGATACGCACACTGGCAAACAGGTTCACTCACCTGGAAAATGTCAGAAACACAATGGTGAACAAATAAATAGCCCTTTTCACCTCCAATTACAGACCGACCATTATGTAAGCAGGATCATTTGAATGAGACTTTGGCAGGTACATTATATAATTGTGCTGGACGGCTCAGGTTGTTCATTGTGCTTATTATCCAGACTGTGGAAGGTTTCTCACAGGGGCACCTCTTTTTCTGTTCTACCTTGTTTCAGGTTACAAGACCCTTCTGAAAGGGATCTCTGGGAACTTCACCAGCGGTGCTTTGGTGGCCATCCTGGGACCCTCGGGGGCCGGGAAGTCTACATTAATGAACATTCTCGCAGGTTATAGGTTAGTAAGACCATAAAATATTGCATCAAACATGAAGCATGTGGCACTAACTATTTTACATTTTGGTGAATTGCTGTGAAATTTGTATGAAGATTCATCTGTAATCACAACTGTCAGTGGGACACCGAATTTGCCACCTATCACAAAACAGTTATGAATAACAGCACAGTCATTGTACATTTAGCTTTGTTTTGTGTCTCATCTCCTAGAACCTTTTCAGTATTTATTTAAATGTATTCTTTTTGTGGACACTTTAATGCAAAGTAGTTTACAAATGAAGAATGCCTGAAGCAATCTGGACGATTTAGCGGTTACTTTTGATATGATGCTCCTAGCAGTGCCTTCTATCTAGTAAAAAAGTAATATGTAAAGCACATTTATTTCATACTAACTACGATTCAAATCTATTAACATATTTACTGACATATTGATCAAGACTTACTGATATAATATATATATATATATATATATATATTATACTTTATTTGAAGTACTACTTGTGCACAGTGCACATTTCATAATATTAAGGCTAAAATGTGTTTTATTGTCACAGGATTGTATAATTTTTGAATACAAAAGCTCTTTAAAGTTTATCTAAAGTATACTTGCAATAGTTCCACTTTAGCACAATCAAGTATACTTTACCCTAAGCCAAACCTTAATGTAGTTATTTAATATTACTCAGTACCTAAAAGTATAATTGCACTGTAACAAGGACACCTTAATATAAAAAGTAACTGTACATAAATATGCAAATATGTTTATAGGATACTTAAAATAACTGTATTTTAAATACATTTTAGTATATACATGTTTCATTAAGGATATAGAGTTGAATGAAATTGAATACAGCAGTTACATGAAATGTGTGGGATATCATGATTATTTATCAGGAAACGGTGGTCATAAATTTGATATTGTTTCAAAAGACAGTTTATCTGAACATGTGCTTTGTCACACAGGGAAACAGGCATGAAGGGGGAGATCCTGATTAACGGGCAGCCCAGAGATCTGAGATCTTTCAGGAAAGTGTCCTGCTACATCATGCAGGATGACATGTTACTGCCACACCTCACCGTACAGGAAGCCATGATGGTGCGTGTCTGCTGAAATGATATCATTGAGCTGCATTAGTGACACGCAACAGTGGCTAATGAAGCACATGACCATAGCGTATCCAGGAAACAGTCTTTTAATATGTAAATCCAATCGGAACAGGGGGGAAACAACTCAGGTGTAGGGAAACACAACCACGTGTAACACTGACAAGATCAGACACTGAACAAAAATAACCAAGGGCT
The DNA here is from genome assembly GCA_027422435.1 of Schizopygopsis pylzovi. Taxonomy (NCBI): domain Eukaryota; kingdom Metazoa; phylum Chordata; class Actinopteri; order Cypriniformes; family Cyprinidae; genus Schizopygopsis; species Schizopygopsis pylzovi. The sequence goes on from CM049817.1 coordinate 30,647,203, forward strand.
TAAATACACAAACTGAAGTAATGAACTAGAACTGAAACAGGTGCGTAAATAATTAGAAACCACCAATGACCAGGAACACAGGCAAAATGGGAACAGGGAAAAACAAAACTTAATGAAACAGACAGAGATCATCACAGTAGCTCTCAATGTATCAATGTATCAGTCAATACAATTAAGCACACTTCTTTTCACAAGGGTAGGTACTGTATACAAATATATATATATAAATGCGAAAAACATAGAAAATGTTATGTCATCCAAATGTATTTTATTTTATTTGTAATTATTTTTTATGACGGACAAAAGTTTCAGAGGCAATGTGTAAAAAAATATTGACACATGAGGTCGTATTTCTTTTTTAACATCCGAAAATTTTGGATGTGAATTTTGGACTAATTGTGTAAGGACCTTGTTTTTGTAGTAAACTTTGTAAGTAAAATATTGTAAGTAAACATGTTTTTCCTTGCCCATTTCACACATACAGACTTTACAGGAAAATTACTGGTAAATTCCCATTAAGAGATCATTTGTGTACAGGCCCTTTTTAAAAAATCTGGTAAATTCAATCCGGCAATTTACCGGTATGAGAAGTTGTAACGTTACCAGTAAATTGCTGGAATGATGCTGTGTGTACGCAGAATGAAGATTACCGGTATGAGCATGTACGAGCTCAGAACACAGGGGCGTATGACGTCTGCTCTGGGCCAATCCAGAGCGGTTGAAAGTCAAAATTCAATCATAAAATTCTGACACATTTACTCCGTGTAGTTCGGTTTGAAGTCCTCTAATACAATGTCGCTGGGGCAAAAGTAGCTGCATTAATGTGAATGTTTGACACAAAAACAAAACATCAACAAAAACACTGACCTCATATACCCCTCCATGTTTATGCAGCCATTAAGAAGTCATTTTTGTTTAATGATGTCACAGAATTTACCGGTAATTTGAAACCAATGTGTGAATGGTGCCTTACCAGAAAAAAGACGGAATGTCGTTGCCTGAGTAAACAGCACATTTTTTAATTTTCATTTAATTTTAATTTTCTGGTAAAATTACCAGAAAATTCATTCTGGTAATTTTATGGTAATTTACTGGTGTTACTGTTTGGAAGGGGTTAATGTTATTGTGTAACAGTATGAGCATTCGCTTTCAGTAGTAATGTATAAATCACAAAAAGTGCTAAAAATTGTTTACTTTAGAGCCCTTGTTGCACATATCCTCTATATTAAGCGAAGAATAACACTTTAAAAATACCAAGTACATTACATCATGGTAAATGTATGCAACCAGAAAACATGTAATCAGCTCTCAATGCTAGTTTCACAGGAAAAAGTCTCATGTAATTGCAGTTGTTGTTGTGTTCATGTAATTTCCTCTGTCCGCTAATGCTCACCATGATCTAAATTGCTCACTCTCCCTGCTCAGGTATCAGCTAATCTCAAACTCCAGGAAAAGGATGAAGGCAGACGTGAAATGGTAAGTGAGAGGCATGTGAAGTTTCCCAACTGGTTATGTATGAACGGCCTAATCTTTGGGACCTTTGGTAAAAATTACATTACTTATTAAAAACATTACTTGACCTGCATATCCTAATTAGTGAAATCACAGTAAACAAGTACACCACCATTCAAACTTTTGTGGTCAGCAAGTTTAGCTTGGCATCACAGGAATATATTACATTAGAAATTGCACTGAAATAGAAAACATTTATTTTAAATACTAATTATATTTCAAATTTTTTAAATGTATTTATATTTTTTCATCAAATAAAATGCAGCCTTCAATATCATAAGAGACAAAAAATCGTACCAACCACTAACATTTGACTGGTAGTTTAGATATGTATGTGCATGCGCTGTCCTTATTCCAGTGCATATTGATGCATTACGTGCTATTGTTGTAGGTTCGCGAAATCCTGACCGCTCTCGGTTTGTTAGAATGTGCCAAAACACGCACATCCAACCTGTCCGGGGGTCAGAGGAAGCGTTTGGCCATCGCTCTGGAGCTTGTCAACAACCCACCTGTCATGTTCTTTGATGAGCCCACAAGGTGAGCCTCCTCCATACGTAAGAAAAATGGTGTAGGATTTACAGTTTTCACTCAGAAACTGCTAGTGAATTTTGCAATCGTAATCTGTTTTATTTATAACTTTGAAAAATCATTTTTACAGTGCACGTGAACATTATGAACTGCATGGCTATGACGCAGACTATAAGTGACGTTCCTGATCCAAATATATTTCTTACCCATGAGGTTTCTCTGTTACGTCCTTGCAGTGCCGATCCTAGACATCTGGGGGCCCTGGGGGGGGGGTAGTGTGTGGTTGGGATGAAAGAATGGATGCAACATATTTGTCTGTGTTTCACACCGTCTCAAATCGCGCTCACGGAAAGCGCTCATCTCTTCAACTTGTTTTTTTTTCTCGTGCAAGAGACTCGCCATTCCCGTTACATGATTTGACTGATTTTTATGTAGAGAGGGTAACAGCGCACCCTCATAACCTCTGGCCAAACTCCAAAACAAAACTAAAATTAAAACATCTTTGGGAGCAAGGGGGCCCCCTAGTGTTTCGGGGGCCCTACGCAGCTTGCGTATTCTGCGTATAGGCAAGATCGGCTCTGCATCCTTGTAATGTGTGAATGCAGTTTAATTGCATATTCACTTCCAGGCTTTGTCCAGTTGGGATACTGTTGTGCAGTTGAGACTGGTACCTACGGGCTCTGTTAAGATCTTAATTCCTCTCTGGGATTGCCTGCTAAGAACAAAAACGATTCTCTGATTCTCTGGAGAGCGGCAAACTAAATTAATTTTGCCATAAAACGATAATTTTGTATCGCGTTTATCACATTTATAAGATTACCATGCTTATCCAAGGATTAACAGATTCTCCTTCATGGAAGTCAAAGCCCTGTGGCTTTGGCTAGCTTCTATAGGTTGCCTAAGAGCAGTACCGTTATTGTTAATATGATGTCACAGAGTTAAATAAGACCCATTCATGCCTCAAAGGAAAACATTAGCTGAGCACCCAATCAGAAGCTTGTGTGTAGCATGTGCAGTGATGTCATGGTGTTTTGAAAGCTACAGCCTCATCCTGTCCTTTAAGATTACTTCGATTACACTTAGTCGTCCACTTTATCCAGGGGTGTCTCTGTTAATATGGCCTTGATAGAGAGAGGTCAGGATTACAATCTAATCTCATCTCTTTAACCTTGTCTGGCCCACTGATACACACTCTTGAGCAGCACCATAGTAACAATGCAATATTGTTATATACTATAAGTAATATAATATATAATACAATACAATACAATATATCAATGCTATTTTACTGACATACAATTATAGTTTTATTAATATTTTGTTTTTATATTTTCTGTTTTCATTTTAGTTGGTCTTATTTTTTATACTAGCTGAAATAAAATAAGTTAACCTTTTATGAATATATTATAATATATAATTGACATGCTGTTATAGTTAATATTTTCAATTTTTTTTCTATTTTTACTTTAATTGTAAATAATCTTAATGTTAAAGTTTTTATAATTTTGTTATGTTTTGTTGTCATTTTAAATGTCTTTTTTATGTCTATGTATAGTTTTTATTTCTGTTTTAGTTTGTTGTTTAGTACATCTACAATTAAGCTAAGTTTAAGTTAAACTAAATGAAAATGAGACATGTCGCCTTAGCAACTAGCAGAAATAAAATAATTGTACTTTTTCCATTTAAAGTTTGTTTGTTTGCTTATAGATAAAGCTGCAGTCCATAACTTATTTTGGTAAAAAATTATCCAACTTCAATATTTTGGTAAATACATAACCAGCCAATGTTCAAAACTATCACCTTACTCTAGCCCGATTCACAATGGTTAGTTTATAATAATGTTTTCTAATTTGAGTGGTACTGGTTGGTTTTCGCAGGAAATTCGAGCATGCTGCTGCATCATTACGTCACATCTGTAAACAAAGAAATCCTGGCTACTAGGCTATTTTGATGGCGGATTGTAATCCAGAAAGGATTACGTGTTTATGAAACACGTGAATGAAATTCAATTATATTTCATTTTTAAATATGCTTCTGATTACAGATAGCCTGGGATTACACAATATTTGTTTTCTAAAGAGAACCAGTCGGAGGGAGCATAGTTTGCTTTTTGGGTTGAAATCATTTATTATGAAATTTGAATGGCATGACAATTAGATATTGGACTGTACAGAAATTAAAATCTACACGCATATACACACTATACTCATAGTCGCGCAGTGCTGATGTTGTTAACATTAAGAATTTGAGAATAAAGTATAACAATAATAATAATTGTCATGGTTTGATGTAATAGGAGCTATCCGATCGTCAGATTTAATCACCATTGGTAGCAACATTTATTGTAATGTTTTTGTTCCTCAGTTGGTCAGAACAAACGTGGCAGATTTGTTACTTGTTCAGATGGCAATATATGGTGAACATAGTGCATAGGTCACTAACAGGCGGACCGCGGTCCGGGTCCGGACCCAAAAGCCGTCCCACACGGACCCGGACCTACAGCCAAAATATAAGGTTATGATCTAAAACCTGACGGGGCGCTTCTATTTCAACCGGCGCAGCTTTTGTCTTTACAGTAGTGGTAGCGGAAACGCACAGACCAATTGCATGCGAGTTAAGCCATCCCACGTGATACCACTCAGCCAATCAAGTCTGGTAAACATTGCGCGACTCGATAGAGTGCGGACAGATGAGAGAGTTCGCGGCTAGTTACACATGAAAAGACGATGGAAAGAAAAAGAAAGATAGCGATACATGTAGAAAACAAAAGGAGAGATACAGATGACTGCGCCGGAGAAAGTTGAGAAACAGGCGAGTAAGACGGAGAAAGGGAGATACAAATAAGGAACAAATGCGTTCTCCAAAAGTGGAGGAGTGGGATATAAGAGCGGTAGAAACCGGTGATATTCTAAAACGTTTAATTGTTAAGATGTGTTGAAATTAATTATTTGTAAATTGGTTGCGTTTGTTGAGTCAAGATATAAAACAGAAAAGGAGAAATTCAAGCTTTTCCTCCCTTTATTTTATTTGTCTGAAGTTAAGCACTTTATTTGAACATACACAATTTTCACATTTGATTTATTTTCTCTTATTTTGAAATGCAGCCCTACTTTTATTTTGTTAATGAAAAAAACATACATATCTACAGTCATACATATATGTTCAGTTCTATGTAACATGACAATAAATATTGTCAACAAGTTTTTGAATTGTTCTGAATTAATTTGATTAGGCAGGCAGGTATTTATTACATGCAGATGCTGAAACAACAACTAGGCTACTCATAAATATATAAAAGCTATAAAATATATAAGCTATCACACTAAATAGTAAGAAAATATGATTTTCCGGACCTTTGCTTCAAGAAATTTTCTCTAACTGGACCTCTGTAAATTTTTGTTGAATACCCCTGACATAGTGGCTAGAATCTGTGATTCCGAAGTACAGTGCGGTGACTGACTGAGACACATACTCCTCAAAACATTAGATTCATCCGTGCTGGAGCCGAGCCGGAGCACAACCCACGCACTGAAGATAATTCTACACAGAGATGCAGTTCCAGGTTTTCAAACAGAGATGGTGACAGAGGCAAAACATGCAGCTTTAACCCTTTAACGCGTACGATCACACCGGTGTGATCAGTCTTAGCTGGTCCCAGAAGCGTACGATCACACTGGTGTGATTAGAATCATCAGTGCATCACGTCATCAACTGCCAAATTCAAATCTGCTTTTTTGGCGCTGAGCCAGATCGGACGCGCTGAGCGCTTGTCATATTATCACAACCATTCAGTGTTTTCAACCATATAATGCTTATTTTAGGCTTCAGACATTTAAACATGCATAAGTACAAGCAAAACCATACATTTATAGTTTGTAAAATACATGCTGATTTCTATGGAAACGGCAATAATGATCATTACAAATATAATCTGACGACATGTTTTATTGATATCATATACAGATTGTGTATGTAACTATAAAGTTTACTCTGCTCTTCTTCCAGTTTACCCGAGACTTACTTTAACGTGTTTCGAGAGGAGAGGATTAATTTACGTGTTGTTTATCCCACAGCTAGGATTCAGCGCAAACTAACATGGCGGCGCCCATCAGCCGGTATAGATCAACTAACACGGTCATTATAAAAGTGTTTAAACTACCAAATACATTTACTTGCACATATTTCAGAATCGGAATATCAGATATTTCATAATATAGTGAGCATGTTTGTGAATATTTTAAATAAAAAAGATAAATGAAATAAAAAAGTGATCCACATGTCATACAGAGCTATGTGGCTGCGTGCGTTGTGTCACATGACAAGCATGACGCGTCGCCATGGAAACAATAAGGGATACGTTCTAAAATAACGGTCGCCTAAAAAAACTCACGCTGGGGGCTCAGATAGAATATTTTAAACTCACGTGCTTGACAGTTTTTAAATTATTTTATGGTTAGTTAACTATAATAAACAAATAAAATATAATAATAAAAAATACATAATATTTGCCTGTTTCTATGCCCGTCTTGTTGTAACCCTCGTTTCCTGAAGAATGGAAAGGAAACGTCACTTCCCAGTTCGTCAGTTTGTTTCGATGTGATGTCGAATGTAACTGATTCTGAATGGGAATGATAAATAAATAGTATTTTTTGGGATGAGAAACGGGAGAAGGGAATTGGTACATAACGTAGGACCACAGAGCACCACAGCTTGATCATGTTTGTTACTGCTGTGACACGGCTGTGAAATGTCATTTCTCTGTTTTTCTCTCTGAAGTGGACTGGACAGTTCATCCTGCTTCCAGGTTGTGTCTCTGATGAAGGCTCTTGCTCAGGGTGGTCGAACTGTCATATGCACAATTCACCAGCCCAGCGCTAAAGTGTTTGAACTCTTCGATAAGGTGATCATGATTTTATATTCATACTTGTATGTTATACGAAATGCTGTCTCTTACACCTCATTCTTGGTGTTTTTTCCAGCTTTATGTCCTCAGCCAAGGCCAGTGTATTTACAGAGGAAGAGTATTGAGCTTAATCCCATATCTCAGAGAACTGGGACTCAACTGTCCCACCTATCACAATCCTGCAGACTTCAGTAAGAAAATAACGCTCTCAGTACAAAGTGGTCCAACATTAACACACACACACACACACACACACACATATTCTACACAGAGATGCAGTTCCAGGAACTGTTGTTCCCTTGAATATTTGCAGTCTGTGAAGTTATGAAAGACTTCATAAAAGTTGAGTCAGTAAGATTTTTTTGTTTTTGAAAAAAAGTATCTTATGTTCACCAAGGCTGCATTTATTTGACTGAAATAATATTATTTTGAATAAATAAAATCATATTGTGAAAATGTATTACAATTTTAAATAACTGTACATTGTAATATATTAAAAAATATTATTTATTCCTGTGATCAAAGCTGAATTTTCAGCATCATTACTCCAGTCTTCAGTGTCACATGATCCTTCAGAAATAATTATAATATGCTGATTTGCTCCTCAAGAAACATTGCTTATTTATTATCAACATTTAAAAAGCGTTTTACCAGTTCACTTACTACTGACAGATGCAAAATGTTATTTTTGGATGCTATCTATACGTAAATTATTAATATAGTGAGAGTAATGAAAATAATACACATCTATATTCTCAGTGCAGATGTCTTTTTGAACTGCTCTGCATAGTCTGAGAGTGTTTTTATTCATTTCTTCAGTAATGGAGGTGGCCTCTGGTGAATACGGGGACCAGACAGCTTGGCTGGTGAAGGCCGTTCAGGAGTGCAAGTGTGAGAAAGACTACAAAAGTGAAATGAATGGTTACGGGGTCCATAATCCCTTCCTGTGGCACAGACCTTCCGATGAGGTATGTAAATACATAAAGCCTTTATGTAACATGATGCAGTGGGTGTTATGTCATATGGGATCTGTAGTATCTATACAACACCTTTTTTTTAGGAAAAATTGCAGTGCAAAGATTTTATCTTTAGGTATACAACAGATTTTCACTGGGTCAGTACCTTCAAACAGACAACGTTGTACCTTTTTATTCCAAAACAGTTCATAAAAGTACCAAAGGATTTCATATTGCTACCTTATAAATACATATTACTACTCTGAGGTACTAATATGCATCCTTCAGGGGTGAAGGTACAAAGGTGTTTTTTTGAAGATACCCACAAATTTTTTTTGAGAGTGAATAAATGCAATAATTTAACCTGTTTTCTTTAGGACTCTTCATCTTCAGAGGGTTGCCATAGTTTTTCTGCCAGCTGCCTGACACAGTTTTGCGTCCTTTTCAAGAGAACTGTTCTCAGCATCATGAGAGATTCGGTAAGCAGCACTGCCACCCTGTGGGGAAGTTTAGTAACCCACGCAGCAGAGACAAATATGCCATAGAAATCATCAGCTGTTACGCAACAAAAACAGGTTAAACTTATCCTGTAATACTATAATGATCCTAATTACTTTTTTAATATTAGCAGCGAGGTAATTGATTTACATTTTGTGTTTTTACTGAAATGTTATTCAAATATTTATTTTAATGTTTAGTGTTTTCCACCATGGTCAGTAAATGGATTATTAAATATAATGAATTATGCATAAATGGATAACAGATTGCCATTTCATTTACATCATCCAATGTATTTGGAAATGCCTCGTATTGTGTGCATGAATATTAATAACACACACACACACACACACACACCACACACACACACACACACACACACACACACACACACACACACACACACACACTAAATGATCACGGTATATTGAAACTGATATATATATCGAATATGATATATTAGAAAATACACATATAGCACATAACAGCAGAATTTCATTATATTTAAATTTAACTTAAATTCAAATTAGAATGAAAAAAAGTATCCTGTTAGCTCTCTAAATTCATATTATTTTGAAATTGAGTAACTGATCTGATCTGAAATTCAGATGCCATTCTCAATTCAGTAATGATTGACTCATGGAAGTGGGTATAGAAGTAAAAACGAAGGAACATAGGTTTAATTTGAACATGGTTTTCCTTCGTTTAGGTGTTGACTCATTTGCGCATCATGTCTCATCTTGGGATTGGAATTCTGATCGGTCTTTTATACCTGGGCATTGGCAACGAGGCCAAGAAGGTCCTCAGCAATTCCGGGTTCCTGTTCTTTTCAATGTTGTTCCTCATGTTCGCAGCTTTGATGCCCACCGTCCTCACATGTGAGTCTGTACAATTTGTGCACAAATGTCCATTATATTCTTTATGATGCACACTTTCACTAACTTGATAATAACATGCTATCCTTGCTCATCTGTTCTTTATGATTGTTATTATAGTTCCTCTTGAGATGGGTGTCTTTCTGAGAGAACATCTAAATTACTGGTACAGCCTAAAGGCATACTACTTGGCCAAAACAATGGCGGATATCCCGTTTCAGGTAACATGGAACAAAATAACATTTTTCCTCCTGAAAAGTTGCATGCTTGGTTGTTGTGCTCAACAAGATTTACAAAGTGGATAAGAATAAGATTTTCAGCAACGTTTCCTCAGAGTACAGAAACATAGCAGGTTAAAAACAGCACAAAAAGCAGAAATGGGGGAACACTAAGATGGTTATGGCATAAACACGTTATTGGAGCTCGAAGCAGATTTACTTTTCAGGTCAAATCACTGTTCGCCCAGTTTAGACAAATCCTGCTGAAACATTGCATAAGCAGCCTTTGGTCAGAAATCAGAAATGTCCTCCAGTGTCTCTACCAGAAAAATGATCCAATTAGGTGGATTTAAAAATGTTTTTTTTTTACAAAACAACATTTTACAAAAATATGTTTATTATTATTACTAAATTCAAGAATTAAGACAACTCATGAAGTAATAAATTCCAAGGTCACTAATCAAATTAATCAAAAATGGACGAATATTCAGAATGTCAGTCTTCTCTCTAAAACATATGCTTCAAAATACTTTCAGAAAAGGATAAATAGGACCAATCTTTTCTTCCTCACAGATTGTGTTCCCAGTGGCCTACTGCAGTATAGTGTACTGGATGACATCTCAACCTCCAGATGCAGTTCGCTTCATACTTTTCCTGGCTTTGGGGACACTCACGTCACTGGTTGCGCAGTCACTGGGACTATTGATAGGAGCAGCATCCACGTCATTACAAGTAAATACCTCAATATGTTTGACTCATCTGGTATTGTTCTGTCATATGCTTGATATTATGTGAACAATTTGCCTCATTATCAATACATTTCGATGCCAAAGAAAATTCATGTTTTGCCTAATGTTGATATAATGATGCAGTATTGTGTTTCTTTGACAGGTTGCAACTTTTGTCGGTCCTGTCACAGCCATCCCTGTGCTGCTGTTTTCAGGCTTCTTTGTCAGTTTTGACACCATTCCAAAATACCTACAATGGATATCATACATTTCCTATGTCAGGTAAAGCAACCAAGGAAATGTTCATTATAGCTTAAGACTCAGTATTGAGCTGTGATAGACACTGTATGTGCCAAATTCATTCTTCTGAATTATACTTTTAAATCATGCATTCAGATGATGCATCTTTAGTATGCATCATCTGAAATTATTTGTACTTTAGTTATTTATACCTGAAGACAACAGTTCAGTCATTTTTATTATGTGACCTAAAGTATTACTATTTAAATATTACATTCATGTTTTTATTATTAAATATTTGCATTAAAATACAAACAAACAAACAGAAAAACACTGCAGTTAAAATCATAATCAAATAATTTTTATGTACTTTAATATGTAAATCTACACAAAAAAGTGCACTTCTTAAAAACATTACAAAATTATATTAAAATACAGTTACAAAGTGTACTTTTTAATGTGTGCTTAAGTGTGTTAAGAGAGTCATTAAAGTGACTTAGTAGCCTTTTAATTTATTAATATGATATAATAATATGATATAATCTGCAAGTATAGTATTAACAATATAATTGTAATATTTGAAGTACACTGCAAGTGAATATTAAATACAATCCAGTCAAATCCTGATGGATAACATACGATTATTTCCTGAACAAGAATTCTACTTTGCTTAGAAAACACATCTCATAACGGAAATTAAATATGCTACAAATGTGATTTATGTTGTCTTTAAATACGTAAGATATAATGTAGAGTGTAGACGTTTAGGATTATGATTAATTACCAAATAAGTAAGTAAATGATCATGATATTGATCTAAGTTTAAATTATTTTATTATGCAAGTAGAAAGAGGCTGTTGGATTATATGAAAGAAACTAAACTATGTAGAAACCATGTAGAAGATTTACTTAGTGGTTAAAATATTAAATATCTGACAATAGTTGCAACACAATGCTGCGTTTGACCAATCAGAATCAAGTATTCCAGACAAAACAGGATGCCAGTATATCTTCAGTGGTCTTCTAAATCCTTTCAGATATGGTTTTGAAGGAGTCATTCTGTCCATCTACGGGCTTGACCGTGAAGACCTGCACTGCGACAAAGATGAGACATGCCACTTCCAGAAGTCAGAAGCCATTTTGAAGGAGCTGGATGTTGAGGATGGAAAGCTCTACCTGGACTTCATTGTGCTGGGCATTTTCTTTGTGTCGCTCCGTCTGATCGCCTACTTTGTCCTGCGATACAAGATCAGTGCTGAGAGGTAGTCCTGATGGACTGTCGAGACTTTCCTGCCCAGGGAGGGCTAGGCTGAGAAAGCCAAAGCAGAGAGGGTTTGTTCCCTCCAAACTGACCATCGCCATGTTTTCCCACACTGGACAGAAACCTGGGCTCAACCTGAAGTCACAGTATTTAGTTGCCCAGCTTTTGTGTGCTTTTATAAGAAAACAAAGAGCTTAGAATGCAACAGTTTTGAGGCTCAACCAAACGTCTCTACGGATAGAGAGAGAGAGACATGGCCACGCTGAAGAAAACTCGTAGAAACTGATGAAAGACTTTCACAGGAACAGTTCTGATTTTGACTGAAAAAGTAAATGCTGTTTTGCGTGATCATATTGGAGAGCTCGAATCTGGCCCTTGTGAAAAAGAGGTGTGTAATTGTATTAAAAGTGCACTTTTAGTGTACTTCAAATCTTAAAACGTACTTGCAGATAATATAATATTAATGAAAAAAATACCACTTAGAGTACATTGTCATGAGTGTTTCTTAATATATATAAGTACACTTTTAAAAAGTGCACTTTTTAATATTGTCAAATCAAAAGTCTTAGTTTAATATAAAGTACTTGATTCATAATTTAAACTGTATGTTATTTTATATTATATTTCAAGGTAATATATTTTAAATGTGCTATATTGTAACTAAAACATGACAAATATGAATATACAAATCTATTTAAAAACATGACATGCAAGTTTTAATCAAAACCACATTAAAGTATATTTTGTTTACCATAAATGCTTTTCAGTACATTCAGAATTAAACTTTAACCATATTTCATAGACAACAGAAGTAATTACATATAATGGTGGTTAAGTGGGTCAACAAAAGTGCTCTAAATTTCGGGTTAATTCCATTTAAGATAAACGTACACAAACGCTTTTTCATTTAATTGCAGTTAAAATATGATTAATGGTGTAAAAAAAACAGTACAATTGGTTTACAAGTATATTCTTTTAAAGTAAATTATTTCTTCAATAAGTACTATTTTTTTAAAGTATGCTAAAGTGTGCTTCTTTTTCACAAGGGTGCCCAGGTTGAGCACATAGATTGTTTTTGTTCCTATTTATGGTCTGATGTAAAGGACAATAATTAATTGCTGGTCTACCTGGCATTACTTCTACATTACTGAAAAGCTCTCATTGTGTCTGTTATGGCTGCTGCTCTTGTAGTGGAACAATAACTTGATAGGGTATAACTGGGTTTCTAGCCCATCGGAGGAACAAACGAAACCATAGTATGCACATACTATGATCATTAAAGGGTTACTTCCCCCCAAACTAAAAATGGTCATTAATCAGTTACCCACGTGTTGTTCCAAACCGTAAAACACTTTCTTTGCACACAAAAAGTGTTCTTGTCGCTTCATTAAATTCAGATTGAACCACTCATAACAGATGGACTATTCTGACATTGCTTTTCATACTAAAGTCTCTTTAAGACAAGTCCTGTTACTCGGCAGCCATCTTTGAAACGCCTCTCGGGCATGCAGGTGCAGCTCCTATCACTTTGTATGGGGTAACATCAAATTATCCATAACTGTTCACTAAGCTTACGATTAAATTTCATATTTGAAATCACCAATGAAATCAGACAACAACTGTGTCATAAGTGTTTTTTTGTTGTTGCTGAAATAGCGTCATAAAATGCATATTTCTCAGGCTAGACCAGCCAGTGCGCATGCGCGGTCCTGAGCGCGCATCTCAGAGCGCTGACTGTTTCCATAGCAACCTGGACTTCTAACGGCAGCTACAGTGACGCGCTGACTTTAGCGATTGGCTCTTTCATTCAGAAGGCAGGGCTTCCTGCGATTGAGCGGGCATATTAAGTGTTGCATTTTCCCCCATTCAAAAATATACCAGTGGCATGTCTTAGGTATTCTATAGTCTTTGTTCGTACTTCTCTGTGCCTTGAGAGTGGTACTTACTTGGCAGTCAATGGGACAGTCACAAACCTCCCGGCTTTCATCCAAAATATCTTAAATTGTGTTCCGAAGACGAACTATGCTTTTACGGGTTTAGAACGACGTGGAGGTAAGTGATTAATGACAAAATTTTCATTTTGGGGTAGAGGAACACTTTAATATAACACTCCGAAAGAGAACTAAAATCCCAGGATGACTGGATCTCATTGGAATGAAAAAAGAAGAAATGCATAAAACCCTAATTGTGTGCAATTTTTGTGTCACTTGTGTCACCAAGCACAACTGCAAAAATAATGACAGTTTTGACAAAAGTTTCTTGAACCCCTTCTGCCATTGGTTAAGCAAACAGATAGCCCCGCCTCCACCCATAGATGTTGTAAAAATAACTGGCTTGCTGGATAATGTGGCATGTGGTGAAATTTAATGCATGCTGACATTTTGGGTGTGTACTTACAAAAATATGGGTTAATCTGGAAATATATTTTAGGTTTAAAAAGTACATGCATCAGCTTTAAAAGCTCAAAACAGATTGTTTGGAAAATTGGTCAATAGAGATAATGCTTTATTCTTTGTTGACATTTGTTGCAAAGTCAATGCTAAAGGGAAAATGTGACAAAAATGAAGAAGAATGTTATATCCATGTTCTTTGTATTAATGTCCATATTGCATATGTTTAGTGACCTTCGAGCTTCAAGTCCCCAGAGGATTATTCACTAAACAATCACAGGCACAATGTGAATGCTGAGCTTTAACTCAAGTATTATGGCCATTATAATCATACCAAAGCTTTGCTGTGGACCTTGATGTGGAAATCAACGCAATCTTGCTAGATATATTACCTCTGGTCTGTTGGTATTTCTACTTAGAATGTAGAGCATTTTTGTTTTTAAATGTATGTTAATTGCATATTTTTCTTATTTGGTTTGCTTCTTTGAATCTTGTACTTGCAGTATAAAATGTGGAATCAAAATTAAATAGGTTTATGTGGGCATCCAATGTTTTAAAAGTTATTTTATTTGCCACATCTGAAGTAGTCGACTACAATATGTTTATGATATACAAATGGTTACATTTTAGATATAACAATAAATATTTATTGTTTTCAAAGTTTTTGTGCTTGTTCTGCTCTGTTTTATGGATCTGAATGCTTGACTTTTTTTCTTCTAGCTAAATTGAAATTATATTTGGATTGTTTCTGCTAACATACCAGATTTATTTATGATAAACGAGTTTGTGACGGTCCAACGGATGGCCGTGCAAAATTGTTAAAGTAAGTGTAACACAGTTACGTGGAGGACATGCACTTATATTTATCAATGGTTAACACTGTTATTGTTTAATCTTCCTTCTTTCTCTCTCGGCATGCATTAATTTGGTTATTTTTATTTGTGTGCCTGGAACACAAAAGCAGTCTTAAGTCGCTGGGGTATATTTGTAGCAATAACCAAAAATATATTTTATGAGTCAAAATGATCAATTTTAATTTTATGCCAAAAATCATTAGAATATTATGTAAAAATCATGTTCCATGAAGATATTATGTGAATATCCTACCATAAATATATCAAACCGCTATGCATATATGCATTACTAAGGACTTCATTTGGACAATTTTAAAGGTAATTTTCTCAGTAGGTAGATTATTTTGCACCCTCAGATTTCAGATTTTCAAATAGTTGTATCTCGACCAAATATTAACAAACCACACATCAATGGAAAGCTTATTTATTCAGCTTTCAGATGAAGCATAAATCTCAATTTCAAATAATTGACACTTATGATTGGTTTTGTGGTTCAGGGTCACATTTTGTGAACTGATCCTTTGTTCCGGCTCACTATTTGCTTGTGTTCATTATTCACTCTCTAAACCTGAATTGAAGAGTAATTTTGGGATGGTGGGTTATGCAAGCAGAAGTATGGTTTGGGCTTTTAGTCTTACTGTCACGGTGTATGGGGGAGCCAGGAACGAGGAGGCGAGGAACTTCTTTTGAAGACTTTATTTTAATACAGAGATCGCTGGAGACAAGTACACATGCTCAATGACGTTAAGACTGGACACAGAGGCAGGGAAACACAGGGCTCTTAAAGGGGAAACTAAACTAGGTAATTGATAACACAGGGCTGGGGACTAATTAACTAAAGACACAGGGCTGGGAACTGATGAACACAAATGAGGACAGGAACAGGAACCAACCATATATGGGCACGAGAGGAGGGGAAACACAAGACACGGAGATACACAGTCTGACATTACTCCCCTCTCCCGAACGGTGCGTCTCGCACCGTACACCATCCAACGGGGAGGGGGGGTGGGCGCTCTGGAGGCCTCACGGGACACGGAGACAGGAAAGGACAGGAGGCCTCCAGGGCGGCGCTCGTTCTGGGAGCCATGGCGGGTCAGGGGACTCGGGCGGCCATGGCGGAGCGGGGAGCTCGGGCGGCCATGGCGGGTCAGGGGACTCGGGAGGCCAAGGCGGATCGGGGAGCTTGGGTGACCATGGTGGATCCGAGGACTCAGGAGGCCATGGCGGAGCGGGGAGCTTGGGTGGCCCGGGTGGATCCGGGGACTCAGGAGGCCATGGCAGAGCGGGGAGCTTGGGTGGCCCGGGTGGATCCGGGGACTCAGGAGGCCATGGCGGAGCGGGGAGCTTGGGCGGCCATGGCGGGTCAGGGGACTCGGGAGGCCATGGCGGATCGGGGAGCTTGGGTGGCCATGGTGGATCCGGGGACTCAGGAGGCCATGGCGGAGCGGGGTGCTTGGGTGGCCCCCGTAGCGTGTAGCCCCCCCTTCTTTTGAACACTTTATTTTAATACAGAGATCGCTGGAGACAAGTACACATGCTCAATGACATTAAGACTGGACACAGAGGCAGGTGTATACAAGGGCTCTTAAAGGGGAAAGGACGGGACCGGCAGGGGCTCTGGAGAGCCGGACGGAGCCGGCAGGGGCTCTGGAGAGCTAGACGGGACCAACAGGGGCTCTGGAGAGCTGGACGGGACCAGCGTGGGCTCCCGAAACGGAGCGGACAGCGTGGGCTCCCGGACTGGAGCGGACTGCGTGGGATCCTGGACCGGAGCGGAATGCGTGGGCTCCCAGACCGGAATGCGTGGGCTCCCGGACCGGAGCGGACAGCGTGGGCTCCCGGACTGGAGCGGAATGCGTGGGCTCCCAGACCGGAGCGGAATGCGTGGGCTCCCAGACCGGAGCGGACTCTGGCGCGGTCTCTGTGACGGCCACCATGGCTTCTAGGACCCCCGGGCTGGAGTTCGCTGGAGAGCACTGGCGAGGAGCAGGCACTTGTGGGCGTTGGCGAGGAGCCGGCACTGGAGGGCGTCGGGAAGCGCAGTGTCTCGGGGGCGCTCGGGAAGCGCAAACTCTCCGGAGCGCTCGGGAAGCGCGGACTCTCGGGGGCGCTCGGGAAGCGCGGACTCTCGGGGGCGCTCGGGAAGCGCAAACTCTCGGGGGCGCTCGGGAAGCGCAGACTCTCGGTGGCGCCCGGGAAGCGCGGACTCTCGGCGGCGCTCGGGAAGCCGGACTCTCGGCGGCGCTCGGGAAGCGCGGACTCTTGGGGGCGCTCGGGAAGCGCGGACTCTCGGGGGCGCTCTGGCAGCGCCGAACTGGAAGTAGCCAGCGGAGACGAAGGTGAGCTCGGCGGGACCAGCGGAGACGAAGATGAGCTGGATGGGACCAGCGGAGACGAAGATGAGCTGGATGGGACCAGGGGAGACGAAGATGAGCTGGGCGGGGCCAGCGGAGATGAAGATGAGCTGGATGGGACCAGCGGAGACGAAGATGAGCTGGATGGGACCAGCGGAGATGAAGGAGAGTCTTCCGAGTCGGGTAGGTGGGGGGAGCAGTTGGAGAGGCATGTGGAGGTTCTCGGCATGGGGTGAGCTGGGGAGGCGCTACGCGTTCCAGCTGGAGCGGGATGACAAGGCTTCGGTACTGTTTCGACTTCCCGATCAAAACCGTTAAGAAACAGCACTAAATTGATCAGTTCGATCAGGGGATAACTACCTGTGGGAAGCTCGCAGCGGATAGTCTTGTCATTCAACCCCAGCTGGAAACACGCACCTAACGAGGCATCATGCCAGCTCACCTGGTTAGAGAGCTCAAGGAACTCCTCCACATATCTCTTCAACCCCCAACCGTCCTGCCGCAATTCCCACAGCTCGTCCTCAGCAGTTGTCATCTTTAAGGGTCCAGTCTTCTGTCACGGTGTACGGGGGAGCCAGGAACGAGGAGGCGAGGAACTTCTTTTGAACACTTTATTTTAATACAGAGATCGCTGGAGACAAGTACACATGCTCAATGACATTAAGACTGGACACAGAGGCAGGTGTATACAAGGGCTCTTAAAGGGGAAACTAAACTAGGTAATTGATAACACAGGGCTGGGGACTAATTAACTAAAGACACAGGGCTGTGAACTGATGAACACAAATGAGGACAGGAACAGGAACTAACCATATATGGGCACGAGAGGAGGGGAAACACAAGACACGGAGATACACAGTCTGACACTTACAAGATATACTTCCAAGTACTCCTGCTTGGGGTACCCTCAGTCTTTTTTCACCCCACTTCCCTCCTTTAGGCATGCTAGCAATACTGGGAGGTAGATAATCACGTGTAGCGATTCAATGCATTAACTGAAAATAATAATGTATGAACTGCACACTATTATTGTAATAAAATGTTCACAATGTAATGTTTCTCAAAGCATAAAATCTTGAGCTCATAATGTAATAATTATTACATTATGAGAAATGTATTACATTATAAACTCACCAAAAATGTTGTCAAAATATTTTGGATTGTTAGAAATATCCTTGATCCTTGTTGTATTGTATTGTATTGTATCTTGTTAAAATACATCAGAGAAAGCAGAAAAAAACCTCCTAAAAATATGAACAATAAATTAGTTTAATCGGTATAGGTATAATAAGAAGACTCGTTGTACATAGAAATGTTGTTAATGGAAACATCTGATGCTCTTCAGAGTGCAAATGCAAATACGCACTGAAGAGTTTGCCAAATATGTTATTACGGTTTCAACTAAGGGTGCCTTTGTTTTGTTTTTTTATTAACCCAGCTCTACTACACCGTACACTAAACCTAAATAATAATGTCAACAAAAGCAAACATGAGATACAAACATTTGCTAAAGCAACCATGTGTAATGTGTATACAGTAAATTCCCCAGTGTTAAATCAACACTACTTGGTGTATGGGAACCAGTTCCCATATGTACACCATGCGTTGTTGATTTAACACCGGGAAATTTCAGACTCAGGACAGGTTAGAGTCAAACAGACGGGTTTATTGTACTGATGTCAATGGACAGAGGAAGCAGATGAGTAATGACAGATATAAAGTCTTTGACTAGACTGCTGATGATATTGGAGATATTCTCTGTTACCAGGTTATGAGAGATTGTGGGATAACAGAGTGTGTTTCCAAGAGCTGGTATTGGGGATCGCATAGTGATGTGATGTTCTGAGCCGAGGCTTCGAAGCTTTATTATTAGTAGTAATTATTAGTAGTAAGATTGGTATTTTAAAAGAATAAATACTTATAATAATGAACTATAATATGAATAAATATTTACATGTGTATTTTATGCTTATTTAATGTATAATAAAATATGTTAAATAATAGGCCTACATAATGTAGGACAATAATTTCAATATATTAATACATGTGACCTCCTCCTGTAGGTTGAGTGCCTAATTTGGTCTCAACAGCTTTCTTATAATAACAACACATCCTCAATGTTGAGACATTTTAGAGCTAAACATGAGAGCACATCTCCTGGAAGTGGACCAGCTACTAGCAACCAAGGTAAAACATGTCTGATCAGTCATTTACTGTTTTTACAATGAAATATCTTAACTAGGGCATAGTTAAGTATTACTTAAGTTATATTTTAAATACTTTACTATATTACAGGGATCAGAAAACAGATGATTGACGGGGCCTTGGTCAACATGTTTGCGAAAGATTACCAGCCATTTTCAGTTGTTGAATATGCTGGCTTTAAGGAGTTGGTAGGAATGTTGGATCCAACCTACACTCTTCCATCCCGCCTAACATTAAAGAAAATGGTGGAGGAAAAATACAAGGAGGCCAAAGAGAAGGCAAAAGAAGAGGTGAAAAAGGCCAGAGCTGTAAGCCTCACATCCAACATGTGGACATCTCTTCATATGGATGCATATCTGGCAGTGACATGTCATTTTATAAATGAAAATGATCAGATGTCCACAGTTTTACTGGGGGTGGGAACATTTTCTAATAGTCACACTTCGGAAAATATAGCTTAAGTGAAGTCCGCTTTGATGGAGGAATGGGGAATTCAAAGCAAAGTTAGGTGTCTGGTTACTGATGCTGCTGCCAACATGATTGCATCTGCCAGTAGACTGAAACTGCGCCACACAAACTGCATAGCACATGCTCTGAACCTGGTTGTGAAGAAGACTATAGAACAAACACCAGGACTGGAGGACATACGAGTAAAGGCATTAAAGATTGTGGCTCATTTCAAACCCAGCACAACAGCAAGAGAAAGATTATTGGTATTACAAAATCAGATAGCCAAACCAAATCATAAGTTGATTCAGGAGGTGGATGCGCGTTGGAACAGCACATATGCCATGTTAGAGCGTCTCTTTGCTCAGAGGGAGCCAGTAGGTGCTGCTTTGGCAACTTTGAAGACAAACCTCACACCTTTGAATTCAGAAGAGTACCAGAGATTAAATCAATGTCTTGGTGTGATGTGTCACTTCAATGAGGCTTCCATTGAATTGTCAGAGGAGAAGAGAGTGTCAGGGTCAAAGGTGATTCCTCTAATACGAATGCTGAGGCATGCAATCACCCCAAAGACCTCACATGTTCATGATGAGTCAGCTTTGCTATTGTGCAACAACCTCCTGAGACTTATTTCAGAGAGGATGTCTACATATGAGACTATGAGTGTCATGACTCTGGCAACTCTGCTTGATCCACGCTTTAAAACTATAGGTTTCTGCAGACAGTCAAATGCACTGACTGCTGTGAGACGCCTCACAGCAGAATGTGCTGCAATGATACGAGCAGCCCAAAACACACCATCCACATCCTCTCAAATTCCCTCATCGCAACCAGAGGCCACAGGAGCCACAGACAGTAATGCCATCCACTCAGGTACTGTTTGTTGTATTTAGTGTGTGTTTATTGCAGAGAATTCCATTCAATTACATTAACCTTTTATTTTTATTATTTTATCTAAAGGTCTGTGGGATCTACTAGACATTAATTTTGTGGAAACCAGAAAAATGACTAATGCAACTGCAGATGCCACAGTTGAAGTTCAGCGCTACCTCAGTGACCCAAATATTCCACGCACTGAAGATCCCCTGCATTTCTGGGCTACCCAAAAGGGTGTCTATCCGCATCTTCGTTGTCTCGCCCTGGAATTTTTATGCACTCCTGCCTCTTCAGTCCCACGTGAGAGAATATTTTTAAAGGCAGGGGAAGTAGTAAATAAAAAAAGAAACAGACTTCACCCTTGCAGTGTTGAACAAGTCCTGTTTTTTAATAAAAATCTTTAATTTCTTCTATTACTCACAAAAAGTCTACTCCCCAGTTCACAAGCATTGCATAATTCCACAATAATGTCCTTTTCTTTTGATTATATATGCCGACATGAGCCTTGCCTATGAATCCGTAGCTTTAGGAATAAGGATAAAGCTTATGTGAATAAGGCTGCATGTGTTGATCAAAGGACATTCATAAAAAACAGTTTCTGTACAAGTTAATTTGTCCCATTTATTAATTATTTCATGAAATCATTAATAAGCTGTTGTGTACTGCATTCACGCAGAACAAAACTTTATTTCAGAATAATTTAATTGTATTGCTTTTGGGGTTTTCAGAGCATAAAGTTATTTATTACATGAAACAATCATCAATATAAATAATGATTATTATTATTATAATAATGGGCCATCTGGGACATGCATCACCTTTTGACCACAAGATGTCGTTAGTGTGCGCAGTGTTGGAAATGCTTCGAGTTATGAAAATTTATACGATACACTTTAGGGGAAAGCCTTGGTGCTTTGAAAAGCTTCGTTTTACCATCACTATGATCTGATGCAGGTAGGTAATAGTAGCAGACACACAGGAACAGGCAAAGGAGATCAGGACATTTGGAGGAGGAAATAACTTTACATTCGATTTGAGTCCTTTTCCACAGTGGAGACCAGACAATATGCTTGTGTGAACTGCGTGCTATTATACTGTGGTGCTGGTGATTAGTGAATGATGGTCAGGTGCGTGTGATCAGAACTCCGGTGATTGGGATCGCTGATTGGTGGAAGAGCTTGGTGTTTCCATGATACCATGCAATTTTAGCTTGTTTTACAATTATTTAAACTCATTTAAAAGTCAAAAGTTTATTTATAAAGCACTTTTAAAAGACATCAAGTGTTTACCAAAGCGTTCTCAATTTAAAACAAGAGACCCAGTAAAACCAAGATTAGACCAACACAACCACAAAATCTGCTCTCATACTGTGTTTGAGACTAGATTTAAAAATAGAAAGTGTTTTGGCCTGCCTAACATGGTGAGGCAGAATCAAAAGCAAGGTCGCTGCTGGTTTTTAACCTTGTGCAAGAAACAGCCAAAAGTAAATGCTCAGCACATCTAAATGCCCTTGATACAGTATGTAGCTGTATTAAATCAGAAAGGTATCTTGGTGCTAGTCGATTTTGTGATATAAACACTAAGATCAAAATCTTAAACACGATTCTAAAATGAACAGAAAGCCAGTGAAAAGAGGCCAGAATAGGAGTAATATGTCCTTGCTTGCTCTTCCTGTCAACAAATGAGTTGCATCATTCTATACCATCCTTAAATGTGTGAGGAAAGCCTGGCAAATACCCACATAAAGGACATTACCGTAATCCAGCCGAGTCAAGAAACAAATATGTATAATCCATTCAAAGTTCTTAAAAGACAGAAAAGACTTGACTTTGGATGATTGCCTCAACTGGAAAAAACTAACTGTAATTACAGAATTAACCTGTTTATCCAGTTTAAAGTCACGGTCAACAATAACACCCAGGTGTTTTACTTTGGTCTTCACATATGATCTTAAAACACGAAGATCCAGATATAAAGAATCATGAGCACCCCCGGATCCAAATACCACAACGTATGTCTTTTCTTCATTGAACTTTAAAAAATGTAAGGCCAACCAAGCTTTAATGTCTTCAAGACAGTCCAACAATGGTGCTTTGGACTTTGCATCATTCCATTTCAAAGGCAGAAAAAGTTATCATCTGCATAACAATGAAACAAGATGCCATATTCCTACAAATGGACCCTAAGGGAAGCGAATATAAAGACAGTAGAATAGGCCCAAGAATTGAACCTTGAAGAACTCCACACGAGAGGGGTGCTGAAGAGGACATCAAATCCACAAGGTGGACAGAAAAACTTCTGTCAGAGAAATATGACCGAAACCACTCCTAAACAATACCCTTATTACTCACACAATGTTCTAAACGAGAAACCAAAATCGTATGGTCTACAGTGTCAAATGCAGCCATGAGATCTAAAAGCAAAAGAACCGCATAATTACCTGAGTCAGTGGATACTAACAGATCATTAAATATTTGACAAGTGCCGTTTCAGTGCTATGACAGGATTTAAAACCAGACTGGAACACTTCCTGAAATCCATGTAGATCTACAAAAGATTGCAGTTGTATAAATACAACCTTTTCTAATACCATGGAAATAAATTACAGTTTTGATATAGGTCTGAAATTGTCGAGAACTGAGCTGTCCAAATTTGACTTTTTGATCAATGGTGTTTGGTGGAGGCGAGACTGCTATTTATAATTATCTGAATATTAGGTCCAATGGTTTAAAAAATATATATATATTTTTTTTTAAATGTGATGGGACAAAGTCCATGCAACAAGCAGATTGTTTCATTTTACCAATTTGATCTCTTAAAGAAGAAAAAGACAAAGGCTGCAGAGCATATTATTGTGTTAGATGGATCGACAGAGGGAAGTAAGATATGTGATATAACAGTAACAATCTTATCATCAACAACATCAAAAATAAAGTCACACATATCAGTCGAAAACTCTAGACAGGTCGATTGCAGAATATTCAAAGCAGCATAAATGTTCTTACAAAGAACACAAGGCTTATGTGAATTGTTAGAAATAACATCTGAAAAGTACTTGGACTTTTTTCAGTTATAACAGTGTTTTGGTATTTATTAAACTTTCTTTTAAAATGTCAAAAGATATCTTTAACCTGTCTTTTTTCCACTAGCGTTCAGCTCTCCCACACTCTTGTCTTCCAGCATGAGTAACATCATTCAGCCAAGGTTCAACTTTAGATTTATACTGAATTATCCTAAATGGAGCAATGGTATCTAGAATGTTTTTACAAGTGGAATTAAACAGTAATGTTATCACCTCAATATGAAGACAATAAGGGGATACTTGTCACACCCCAGGACTGTTTGTTGTGTTTTCTCCCTCATATGCCTGTTACCCAGTTTTTACTTGTGTCTGATTGTGTAATTCTGTTTACACGAGTTCCATTAATTATCCTCATTTGCCCTCCTATTTAAGATGTAGTCAGTTCAGTGTTTCTTTGTCCGGTATACTACGTCCTTACCTATCATGGTTCTGTCACTTCGGTCTAGTGTTAATAATGGTTTTGTGACAGAGCCCTGACACTCCCGTCTTGTCCTGTTTTCACGTGAGCGTGCGACTTCGAGTGTGCTCGAGCCGTGCGCTCTCTCATCTGCGTGCCTTGTTTCGTGTTGGAGCGTGGTGTTTGGATCCCGTCACTCATGTCTTGAGTTTCGGTTTCGTGTCTGGGTTTGGACACTGTCTTATGTTCTGTCTTATTATGTGAGTGTGCGGTCTCGAGTTTGCTCGGCCGTGCGCTCTTCTGTCCATTTGTGTTTTGTTGTGTTGCACGCAGTTCGTGTTTTTAGCTTGTGTATTTCATTGGCTGCCTGTTTTCATGTTGTCCGTCTCATGTGGCGGTGGGGTTACGGTATGAACAACGAACACAGGTGTATTTTATTGATGGCATTTTGACTGCAAAGAGATACCATGACGAGAATCGAAGGCCCATTGTTGTGCCATTCATCCAGGACCATCACCTCATGTTGTAGCATAATAATGCATGGCCCCATGTTGCAAGGATCTGTACACAATTTGTGGAAGCTGAAAACATCCCAGTTCTTGCATGGCCAGCATACTCACTGGACATGTCCCCCATTGAGCATGTTTGGGATGCTCTGGATTGGCGTATACGAGAGTGTTCAAGTTCCTGCCAATATCCAGCAACTTCGCACAGCCATTGAAGAGGAGAGGACCAACATTTCACAGGCCACAATCAACAACCTGATAAACTCTATGCAAAGGAGATGTGTTGCACTGCATGAGGCAAATGGTGGTCACACAAGATATGATTTTCTGACTGATTTTCGGACCCCCCCAATACAGTAAAACTGCACGTTTTAGAGTGGCTTTTTATTGTGGCCTGCCTAAGGCACACCTGTGCAAAAATCATGCTGTTTCTATGGCTGTAGTGCTCGAGTCCGGTCTCGGACTTGTCTTGGACACGTTGGTATTTGGATTCAGACTTGTCTCGGACTTGGTCATTGGACTCGCCAAATGTGCTAGTTGGTCTCAACCGAGTCCAGCTATTTATGCTTTTTTTTTCTTTTTCAAAGCAAAACCATTAATCTGGCTCGCTTGTTTGGATAATGGGTAATGTAATTGGTTTAACTCCATCTAGAACGGGCATTGCCATTGGTTGCCTAGTAAATCCAGAGCTGCGTCATATGCCTGGCTCCGAGTTTGTGCGCTGCGCGGAGACATAAATAATATTTATTTTGGACACAGATACAATTTAGGCGAGTTGCATAATACCGTTTGGTTTTACAAAGTTCGTTGGAGTTTTCCCTCTCACTTTTCTTCACTTTTAAATAGCTTATAAATGCCCGTATGCATTTCACTTTAATTTCTGGTCAATTGCTTATCTATAACTAACAACGACAAAATAAACATGGGACTTTTATTAACAAATCAAATAAAAATACACCATTACCATTCTATAAGCCTAATATAAAAGAAAAAAAATACTAAATGTAAAAATGACAACAACTGAAAATCAGCAAACGCTGTGGTAGTGCTGGTCGGTATGACCAAAAATGTATATCACGGTATTTTTCAAAATTATACCGGTCTCACGGTATATGACGGTATTTTTTTTTTGGTGCATAATCGGATGTTAACCACATTTTCTACTGACTGAGAGAGGAAAAACTGCAGTAGATTAACTTACAATACCATATTTTAGTGTCATGATGTGCGAATATTGTAGAAAATTCCATTGCTAAATAGTGACTAAACACGACCCATTAATACATGTTAACCAGGAGTCACTCTCATTTATAATCGCGACATTGTCTGATAAAATCAACATAAATCTAACTAGTGGTAAAGGATCCCAAAACTCACGGTTCGGATCACACTATGGATTTTGAGTCACGGATCGGATCAAAAACAATTTTTTTGCTTTTCATTAATTACTAAAAGTTTACTTTAAATACTTCTATACCCCAGCAAAAACTAACGTTACTAGCTTAGCTATTTTTCAGTAATAAAACGAACAATTACACAAATTACAAGCATATAGATGAACAGCCTACAACATAAATTAGTAAATAAAGCCTGTGACAGTAGTATTCAGTTGCAGAAATTTATAAATTGAGAGTAAAACAACACAATAATACATACTGCATAAGTTAGAGCTGCTATGCAGTGGTTTTGGCAGCGCACTGCCTGCATCTGAGTAATAAACAAAAAAATAATAATAAATAAATGGCATACTATTCTCAGACGATCTATGCTGATATTTAGATCTCCAAACTGTCCGTAAGTGCCAGGTGCTTGGAAAAGCTGTTTTTTTTTTACTGCTTTACTGACGGTGTTCTGTCGATTTGTCCTACCCTGTCAGATTTTCCTACCTCCCATTAAAACAGCTGGGTAGTACAATTCGACAACGAAAAATGCTACCTGTTAAATTATGTTTTAATAATATGTACACCTACCACAACCTTAAACCTACCCTTAGAGTAATCCACATAGTAATTACGTATTATATTCGCAGTTGTGGATAGAAGGGATACATCTAGTGCCGGAAACCAACAATAAATATTTTTTCTACCTATTAAATTGTGTTTTATTAACGTCTACACCAACCCCAAACCTATACCTACCCTTACAGTATGAGATCAGTGTTTACTTTAGTTGTTCTCTTGAACCTTGACTTTTAAAATTAACTTTACTTTGGTTTCTGTAACAATGTGTTTATGAAACATGTTTGTTATGGCAAAAAACGGTCAAATAGAAAACATTAGGTATTGTTGTTTGTAGATTGTTAATTACAATCATTCTCTGACTCCTGTTTCACTGATTTTACCCAGTGTCTCTTCTCTTACTGAATAGTACTAGAGCAAGATAACAAGCATTGTGAGCAATCAGTTATGTAGGCTATCAGTAACAACAAAACATCATCATCTGAACCTCTTTAATTCTCAATAAGAGCTTCTATGGATGTCTTACAGAAATAAAGTCAGTCTGGTTAGAAAAGTGTGAAGCTGGTAAAGCGGTTTGTTGAGTTGTTTAAATCTTCGGTTGTTTTCATTTTAATAAACAGCATGAAGGTATCTCTGTTTGGTTTGTGGACTGATTTTCAGCTATTACAGAAATGTGAAAAAAATCATGTAAAGCAAATGCCACTTTAGTGCTTAAATATTGGAATAAATAAAAGCTGTATAAGCTCTGGGTTTTAGACATGAACACTTATCATATGATCCTCAACAGTGGTGACAATAATTTTTCATACTACAGTGCATGATGGGAGTTTTTACAATGGCCCAGCATGCATATTAGCATTAACCATTTTGTTGATTGTCACCATTGTTGAGATTCATATGCTGGTTCGTGATGTCTGTGTGTGTCTAATTAGAATGAAGATGAATTCATAAAAATTGTTTGACCAAAAGTTTCCTTACATGCTGTAGTATCACATTATTGATTCAAAATCTAAACATTTAACTTAAATAAAATGCAGTTTTGACTATAATCAGGCCAGCACCTGCTGATTATTTAGTCACATAAAAGCAGCTAACAGCTGCTCACTGTAGATCACTGATTTATTTGCTTTACAACAGCACATGCATTACTGCAGAGCCATAACTAAAACAGGACTCAAGGGTCAAGAGCGCAACTAAAGCAAACACTGCTCTCCATGATGGAGATCTCGAAGACTGGACTTGTGAGCATCAGTCATTTCAGGCTCTCCGCTCCCTCAGCTGGGCCTGCTTCTCCACCAGGTCATGGATCTGCTTCTCCATGGCCTCCAGCTTGAGCTGCATTCAGTGCAATGTGTCCTCACCTGCAGTTAAAGGTAGACACAAATCCACCATTAAAGCAAGTAACAGTGAATCAATGGTAAGTGTAAGCGAGATTAATGGCAGCCGCTCTGGCGATGCTAACGGGCTATAAGCTATTAGCGGACTCTGAAAATCTAAATAAAACTAGTGAAAACAAGGCGCTCTGATTGTTTTTATAATGGAATGTGATAGGGGATATATTCACACGTTATAGAAACGAAAATGATAGTGTGTAAAATAGATTTTACGATAGAAAAAAGATGATAAAGAATTCACTTGACCAAGCTCAAACTAAAAACACACAGCAGCAACAAACAGGAAGTGACGTATCTCTGCCAGCTTTGGGTTAAATTATGTGCACTATGTTTCTTTTTTGTGGATAAGAAAATAGGAAATCTACGAAGTAGTAATTAAGTAAAAAAGAAAAAAAAAAGTTTATCGCAGCAGTTAAATGAAGAACTTTAAATGAAATCAAATGGATGTGGGTAATTCGTGTTAATTGTCCATGTGTGTACTATAATTGTTTTTAAGACAAAACAATACGTTTGACATGCGTTGACGTGCATTTGAATTTAGTAAAACTGGTCAAATGTATAATATGTGGTATGTGGTTTTGCAGAAGATAATATAAGCTTTGTGGAAGTTCTGTCATTACATAACTGAGTGTAAAGAAACCAGTTTAATATGGAGCTATTGTTTCAGCTCCGGGAATTAGTTATTAAATATTCAATGTTGCTTGATCAATGTAATATTAATATTTAACGTACGATTTATACTTTGAGTACTCGGCCAGCGAATACTACATCAGTATATCTATTCAATCTCGCTTCTATTGCCCGTGGCCCCGGTAACAATAAAACGAAATTAATAATTAATCATGTTCGAGCTAGGTTGCGTTATCTTTGGGCAAATAATGATGAAAATACTTAAAATCACATCCCAGAGACAATTCTTTATAAAACGGAACAAGGTTTATTCGTGATACTGCTATTCTAACATAAATGGATTAACTGATAATACACAAACATACACATGCATAAGGGATTTTGGTGAGTAAACTCGTAACTGTTAAAATTAGCCCTTTTAGCTATTTTAACGCTTGACTCAACCGGAAAAGATCACGACAGATGCCTTTGCTCTGTTACTGCATTCAGATCAAATTTTACCAGTTCAGTCAGAGTTAGGAATGTTTGGTTTGTTACTTGCTTTCGCCGTTGAAGCAGGCTGGACGCTTTGGCTTCGTTTTCCCGCGTGAGTTCAGTTCTTTGTTTCGGGTGTCACGTGGTCGGTTCGTGCTCCTTCGGGGAACCTCTGCTGCGTGACGTCACCGGGAAAGCTCTCCTCTGCAGTCGTTGAATTCGTTGCTCCGTTACGGCTTTGGCACGGTCTTAGACTTCATAAATGGTTGGTTTTCAAGGTGAGAATCCAGCGGACCGGCGCGCGTTGGAGGGCGCAGCTTCGAGGAGTTTCAGAGATGTTCAAGCCATGTTCAAGAGAGTCAGAGAGTCAGAAGAAGAGCGCGAGCGCGCCGCTCGCGCGTCGTTTTAAACAGACCAACTTGGCCCTGCCCGCGGGCGGCTTGTCGAATCCGATTGTCCGTATGGGGCGGAGCCCCCCCCCCATGTCCAGGCTTTCTGGGGGTGGAATTTACGTGGTCCGACATTCCAGTCATTCCGTGGAAGATACAAACTTACAGATTTTATATGCCTGTTTAGTCACACATGATGCTAAAGCTTAACGGTCATGCACACCAACTTATGGCTTACGACGCCAGCTTCATTTAGAGACTAAACATTGCATTTACCGGGCACACACACATTACAGTTTATGCCGTTTAAAGCATGATTAAAAATTACCCACATTGTCCGAAATAATTCACATTCGAAATCATCACATCAAGCCTATGAGGGAAAGAGTACACATTAATATCCATATATTTCTTTGTGTAGATGTTTTGAAAGTCATGAAATGAACGAATGTCTTTGAGAAACGTTCCCATCGCATTCCTTTGTTCGTAATAGAAGGAAAACGCGCGCTTTTGCGCTGAGGCGGAGGGGGGCTTTAGAGGGTTGTTGAGTCATTAGCTGCCCCCCCCTTCTGGTGACGTGTAGAGCCAGTTGAATTCCTGCCGATATACGTTACATGAGTAACTGAGAACATTTTTGCATTTGTTATGCAAATCAAGTCAGCAAATATTCAAGTTTAATGTATAATAAACTTATTATAATTAAGGTAAGATATCCTAATTTGTGTCTTACTTTTTCTTAAATGTGTTTGAAAGAACACTGTTGCTTTGGAGGTATTGCCTGGACACATTCTCTGTAAAATGTAAATATTTAGCTGTTAAATGTTAGATAACAACAGCACACACACATGAGCTAATGTAACTAACTAATGTAACTGATGTAATGTATCTAAATTAAATAAAGTTGCGGCCTTTAAATAAAGCAACATGCAACATGCTTGGTCTTTTCCTGGACTGAAGTACAGAGGCTACTCTTTATAACAATTGTAACCAGGATCGGATGGGTTACTTTTAAAATGTAATCGGTTACAGTTCCAAATTATTTCATTAAAAAAGTATTCAGTAACATAATCCTAATACCACAATATAAAAGTAATGAAATCTGATCACTTTTTGATTACTTCAAGTTACATATGTAAATAAAGTTTAAAAAACAATATCAAAGTACATTTATTTAATTATGACTAAAATTAAAATGAATAAAAACTATTTGGAACTATAAAAAAATTGTGTCTTGTTGTTTCACCATCTAGATATTACAGCTCGTATGTATGTATTTATATAAAAGGTTATGCAGACATCTAGTGGCAATACAGTTTAGCAGTTTTATTATTATTTATTTAAGGAAATAATACATTTAATTTATACATAACATAAAAAAATGGCAGAATGGGGAATGGAGAACGGCAAGCAAATATCAACAACCTGATCCTCCTTCTTGGTATTGTAGCACTGTTACTAACTGTTATATAAAGTTTTCTCACCAGTAAATGACACATGATGTATTGCAGTAATGTTGTCTCTGGTCGTCTGATCTGTTCGCGTGCATGCGTTCAGGGGACATTGCTTTTGTAGGATACTTTTTCCTCGTCGAAGCAGAGACCAGGAGACATTTGGATATCTTTCAAGCAGAAGTTATTCTTTATATGGGAACTCGCTGTGTGTTGCTGCAGTCATCCAGTCTGACTATAGCTCAGCACAGTAGAGTTTATACCTTTCAAGGGGAAGGGATACATAGAGGTGAAGACAATCTAATCAAAGCATGCAAATGCAGTACAGGAATCAGCCCATTACCAGAATTTCCTCAGCCTTGACCTCATCAGTATAACAGTTCCATTCAAATGCATAGGTACTAATCCAATCAGCCTGACAGTTGTAATAATTCTATGAAGCTATTATTTCAGCTCCGGGGAATAATTTATTAAAGATTCAATATTGCTTTGATTAAAACAACTTGAGAACGGGGTGTTGCTTCGGCAGGGCAGCTAGTGTCGGGTCTAATGGATTCTAAGTGTCCTTAGTGAGCGTACACATCTTTAGGTTTGGGGCCAGATACAACTGCTCGTTGTTATCGTGATAAGCAGGGCAAACTGATAATGGGCAAACTGAGAAGAAACACTTAGTCGCCTGCTTCCGGGTATGCGTATATGGGAATACCGCTACCGGGAAGGGGCGAGATGAGTTCGGATGAGACTAGCGGGGCCCGCAGTGGCCGAAGTTAGGACGTTTGGACAAGGCTAAGAGGTATCACGTAGCGTGGAATCCTATTCATGGCTAAGTTGTCGATCAAGGAACTTACATTGCGTACCATGTCGGTCATGATTTTGGCGGGTGGCCTCGATCGGTTGACAACGGTTCTCACAACGAGTTACGACGACTTTACTGACAGGAGTCGACCTCAAGGTCACCAGGTTGGTACAGCAGGTGTAGCGGCCTGGATTCAAGGATTGGTTAAGGGAGTTCACTGATGAGGGGACTAGAGGGTAAAGGAGATTATAGTGAGAGGGAAAAGGAAAAACACAAAATGAGACACGAGAGAAAGAAAACCACACCCAAAAAAAAAAAAAAAAGAGAAACAAAACAAAGAGACACAAGGACAACGAATGAGGTGATGCTGCAAACGAGTGTCACATGTGGAGTAACTCCTCTCTACTAGAGGTTGGCCCTAGCAGTGCAGTGGAGGAAAGAGTATGTGTTGTGTCTAAGCATGGTTGCTACGTTTTCCTAAAATTACAGTACTTATGTATGTGTGGTGTAGAGCATATGGTTGTCGGTCTGTGTCAGTGGGTTTGATTTTCCCCCTTTTCCTGTCGGCTGGAGCCCTGGTGCCTCTTTACCTGGTTTCGATGGACCCATCGAAGGACTGGCTCGCTGTGCCCTTGTCTGATTTTGATTCGATAGGCAACAGGTGAGAGCTTGTCTACAATCTCATGGGGTCCTGTCCAGTGAGGTAGGAACTTCTTTGATTGGCGATGGGGAGTGTTCTGACTTGGTCAGGCGAAGCTGTAGTACCACACTTTGTCTACGACATTGAGCTCATGGTGAGAGGCCTTTAGGTCGTAGTAGGCTTTCCGACCTTCCACACTTCGTTGTAGCTGCTGTTGCGTGAAGGCGAAAGTCGTTCTCAGGTGCTGATGTAACTCTTCCAGGTATTGGTGAGTGTTATAGGCGGTGACGAGGTTCAGGTCACCAGGTTGGTACAGCAGGTGTAGCGGCCTGTATACCCAGGAGTTTCCACACTCCCTGTATGATTTGGCGGTGAAGTGGGTTCCGCGGTCAGAGTTGACCCTTAAAGGCAGTCCAAATCTTGAGAAGATGTGGTTCATTAACTGGCAGGCTGTTGTTTCTGCTTTATCATTGGGAGCTGGGAGGCACTCTATCCACTTTGTGAATTCGCAAACCACGGTGAGGAAGTATTTGTTACCCCGTGTTGACCGTGGCAGGGGTCCTACCCAGTCTATTTGGAGGTCCGACCATGGGAAGGTCATTCCTTTCCTTTGCAGTGGTGCTCGGTGGTTTGGATTTTCCGGTTGGAACTGGCAACACACCAGGCATCCTTTAACGCAGGGGTTCTCAACCTTTTGCAAGCTGGGCCCCCCCAAAGCTGGTTCATTGCAGTTGGGGCCCCAGTGCCCCCCCCCCCCACACCACCCACACCACCTTGCATAGATAGATAGATAGATAGATAGACAGATAGATAACCCTAGGCTATTATTTTTAGGCCCACATTATTATTACTATTATTATTATCATCAGTAGCGGTAGGTAGGCCTATTATCATTACTAGGCTATTGTTATATAATTATATGAGGTTACATGCTTTATTGTTGTTGTTGTTGTTATTATTATTATTATCACCAGTATAGGCTATTATCATTACTAGGCTATTGCTATAATTGGGAATTGGCACCAGACCTCTGATATTAATTTATGCTTTATTATTGTTATTATTACTAGGCCTAATAGTAGGCATCATTTGCATTTTTTTACAGAAGCTTGCAGGTAGGTGATGTTAATGTGAGACCTGAGCCTGCTTTGCCTTGCAAAGATCCTCAATTATTGGCTCAATGTTTGATAAACATAGCCTCAAATCATCCTCGATTTGTGCACGATTGTGGTATTTTGTTTTGAGTGCAGTCATTTTTGAGAATCCTGCCTCACACAAAATGTTGACGCGAAAGGAAGTAGAATCTTCAAGGCGACGTCACAGAGTTCAGGATATTCCTGCATCAATGCTGCCCAGAATGACGAAAGAGGGCAGGAGCTACCTTCAGTCTACTGTCACTCTTCAGCTCAATAAGCTGTTCCTGCATATCAATTGATAGCTCGTTTGCTGTGCACACAAACGGACCGCGAACCCATGCAAAAGAGCGATAATCCTCTTTAAAGTACGTCGCAAATTGTTTTCTCATTGCTGACAGGTTCTCAGACGCTGATTGAAATAGGGAGGAGAAATCATGTGATGTGCCTGCATCAGTGATAAAGTCTGCAAGGCTGGGGAACATGTCGCAGTTCCCTCGACTGATGCGGCCATGCCAGAGGTCTAGTTTTTGTGTGAAGGCGTGCACTTTGTCTGCAAGGAGCAAAATATGAGTTTTGCGGCCTTGCAAAGACAGGTTGAGGCCGTTCAAGCGGTCAAATATATCGACCAAATAGGACAGAGACGCAAGCCACATAGTGTCATCCAGATGCTTCGCCAGATCTGATTTGATTTCTGTCAAAAACCACTTCACCTCCTCTTGCAGCTCATACAACCGCTGTAACACCCGCCCCCTGGAGAGCCAGCGAACTTCAGTGTGCAGAAGCAGCTGTTCATGCCCTGACCCCATCTCCTGGCAGAGGACCCCAAAAAAGCGAGAGTTTAGTGGCCGTGATTTGATGAGATTTATAATTTTCACGAATTGGTTCAGCACGGAGTCAAAAAGAACCGGCCTTTTTTTAGCAGCTAGTGCTTCGCGATGGACCATGCAATGTGTCCATTTCACAAGTGGAGCTACTTGCTGAACGTGAGCAGCTAGGCCACGCTCACGCCCCGTCATTGCCTGCGCACCATCCGTGCATAGGCCAACGCATAGGTCCCAGGCCAAACCATTTTCACGGATAAAAATATCAAGGACATTGAAAATGGCTTCTCCTGTAGTGTGGGACTGAAGAGGCCGGCAAAACAGGACATCCTCCTCAATCGCCTTGTCCCGCAGATACCTGACATAGGTGAGGAGCTGTGCCTGCCCAGCAATATCAGTGGATTCGTCCAGCTGCAGCACGTAGTAAGGACACTTTTTTTACGAACTCTATCAGTTGCTCTCTGATATCATTGGACATGTCTTCAATTCTCCTAGCGACTGTGTCATTGGACAGTGGTACTGCACCGAGTTTGGCTGCTGCACTATCGCCTATCATTATTCTGCACATGTCTTGCGCTGCCGGCAAAATGAGAGTCTCGGCGATTGTATGCGGTTTACCCAGTTTACCGATTCTTTTGGCCACTACATACGATGCCTCCAAACACTGTTTAGACACAGTGCTGTGCACTGAAATGGTTGCCTGTTGCTGATGGAAGCCATCAAGCTTTCTTTTAAAATATTCAGCCGGTTTATTTTTAATGCCAGCATGCTTTGTTTTGAGGTGCCTTTTTTATTTTTTCAGGGCTTCGTACTGTCGTTTGCCAGCACCTCGGCACACACGACACACTGAGGTCTCAGATCAGCCGTGACTGTAAACCCAAACTGCAGGTATGCTTCATCGTACCTTCGAAGCTTTTTTGCAGCTGGTGGTGCGTCGGTTGGCTTGTTGGTCCTCACAAGAAATTTCTCAATTTTTGCTATGTTTTCAATAAAGTTTAGGCAATATGTAACTGTGTGTGTGGCTATGTTGAGAGACGTATCAGGGGCTAATCAGTCGGGACTTAGGCACGACCTTTAATTAAACGAACAAAATAATTATTTTGCAGACAATTCAGATTTTATTTTAATACTTAACGATTGTAGTGTGTGTGTGTGTGTGTGTGTGTGTGTGTGTGTGTGTGTGTGTGTGTGTGTGTGTGTGTGTGTGTGTGTGTGTGTGTGTGTGTGTCTTAGTCGCGTGGGTAGTTTTAGCTAAGTGTAGCTACTGCCTAGCAGTTAAAAAAAATGACTGGCTAGGGCTGAGATTTGATCTAATCTTTAACAAGAAGTTTTGTGGGTTTAGTCTTTAAAAAGACTGTTGGGGTTTTGTAGTAAAGGCCTATGTAAATCGAGATTGATAACAGACTAGTGAGAGCTGGCACAAGCGAACTTGGCAAGAGACTAGACTAGAGTGAATGGAGAGCTATGTCGTGAGTCAATTTAAATGCAGTGATTTATTTTTGTGTGAGAGTGAGTGAACATTTACATTTACACCCCGCTCTGTAAGCCAGGGCGGGAACGGCGGCGGCCATGCGCATGCGCGATTCATTTGCAGCCTGGACACGGAGGGGTGTGTGTCTCCTCTCTGCTCTGACTGCTGCGCGAGGCTACTGAGAGACTGTGAGTGCTTTTGGACGGGAGAGGGGCTCACGGCAGCACCCGCTGCTCGTTGAGCACAGTAGGCCTAACTGCAGAGTGATTCATGCTTTCGAGTCTCCAAACACCACAAAAGTCTCCAAAAACACTAGTAAAAGTCGCTGGATTTCTCACTTTTGACAAAAAAAAAAGTCGCCAGGAGGATGATTTGTTTGTGTTATAATCAGTGCTTGAAGTGGGGGAAAAAGGTGGCGGTAGCCTACTCTCTTTGCATTGGCAAATCATTACATTTTTACAGTGAAAAACAAAACTTGGAGATATTGTTGTTACAACAATTTATTGTTATTTATTTATTAACAACATAAATGTATTTAAACATGTATGTGCGTGCGTGGCTGCGTGCGTGCGTGTATTTCACAAAAACTAAAGGAATGCTTTAACTGTAGCCTATATTCTGACTAGTTTATTCGTTTTATATATATATATATATATATATAAATAAAACGAATAAACTAATATTTTATAATAAACGAAAAACGAATATTTATATATATATATATATATTAGAGGTGGGCATAGATTAATTTTTTTAATCTAGA
This sequence comes from Schizopygopsis pylzovi, assembly GCA_027422435.1. Lineage (NCBI taxonomy): Eukaryota > Metazoa > Chordata > Actinopteri > Cypriniformes > Cyprinidae > Schizopygopsis > Schizopygopsis pylzovi. Next base: position 30,683,956 of record CM049817.1, read on the forward strand.
TTAATCTAGATTAATTTTGGAATGAATCTAGATTAAAATGGCTCATTTGAATTCTGCCGAAGGCATTCAGAATATGTGTGCTACCCAAATAATGATTAAAGTAAGTCTTTGAGAACGGGTTTCTCAAGCCAGGTGGCGCATTAGACCAGGGGCTCATCTCCTGTTTCCAAAATGCATCACAAACTTTAATCTCTTCCCGTCCCAATCCCACGAAAAAACTGGAGGAAAATCCCGTTCCACTCCCGGAAGAATGACTCCCATTCCCTCCCACTCCCGTGTTGTTGTTTTTTTTTTTTTTTTGCCGATAACTGTCAATTACAGTAAAAATATAGTACAGATCACAACGTGCCCACCTTATTAGTTGAATAAAAACCCAAAATGTCGTTTTTTCTTATTATATTGAACTGAAAGCCATCTTATTATGCACAGTGTTGCACAGATTACATTTCATGTAAATCATCCATGCTAACACACACGTCTTCTATTTTTTTTTTTTGACATTTCACTCTCTATAGATATATTTTTCTATGTACTGTATTTTTAGATATATTCGAGTTTCGAAGTTTCTCGCTCAAGTTCACATGAGACCTAAAGCGCATCCTGTTTGCTTAAAAGCGCAACGTTTCGTTGTTATTCTGAGCGCACACAAATAAACGTAGAGTCTTTTCAGATTCGAAAGATGGATCAGGCTACTTTTATCTGTATGACCAAAAATGACGGAGATTTTAAGAGCAAGTGAGCGCACCGGTCTTCCAGCAAACGCGCTTCCACACAAACACTTCAATAGCGCACATTTCTCTAGGTTAACATCATATTGAGCGGCCATGTAAAGTTGCTACTACATACACCTTTCAGATGAAAAGCCATATTTGAGGTTGATGAATGATAGGTGAGCGTTTGGATGTCCTGCCCGATTGTATTACCACACAGACCAGCCGTTAACAATCTGTCCATCACGGACTGTGAGCCTCTAATTCGAAGACTCGTTCTCGCCCCCTGCAGTGCAATTCGGCTAGGTATACATCCGCGCTAAAATATCAGGGTGAAAGTCATCATAGCTTGCGTAGTATAGACCCAGCTCCCAACCCAACTTTGAGAATAGATTAACGGCGATATTTTTTTTATCGCCGATAAGAGTCTCACGTTAACGCAGCACGTTAACGCCGATAACGGCCCACCACTAATATATATATATAAAACTAAATATGACCTCACATTTTATACGTTTGCAGCCTCTGAAACTTCCGTCCGTCATAAAAATTAATTCGGATGGTTCGATTTTCTGCATTTTTCGCATCCGTAGCAAATATTTTGAGGGGTGTTTTTGACAATTGAGAGCCACCAAATGACGAATATGAAAAAAAGAATAAGACAGTTTCGGACTCAGTCAGGGTGCAAGGACCTTAAACTTTTGAGGCTTGCGCAGCTTCTCGAGGAGAAATCAAACAAATGAGCGCCGTTTTCTAAAGTCTATGAGCGCAGCACACACAAATAAACTAAATTGACATACTGCAGTTAAATTTCAAAATGTGGTGTTTTTATATTTATAACATTTGAATAGAGTTCAGCAACATGCATCACAAGACCTGACGACCAAGAGAGCTGACAATTGACCATCACTTAATTTACCATCACCTCACGATTGAAAATGTGACACTGATTTCATATGACAGTTCAACAAACAAGTTAATAATATTAAGTCACTTACATTTTAGACGAAATAATGACTGTTTTGGTCTATTTTAGCAGCGAAAATAGATCTGATGAATCCAAACAAAGATCACAGCATAGCGCATCTCACAGCAACACTCAATGGTGTTTTGAATGTTTCAGTGTTTTGAACGAATCGGTTGAGTCAAAGATTCAATGACCCATGCACAAACATCTGTCTCATTCTTGATGAATCGGCCGTTTGAACGAATTGTTTGAATGAACAACTTAATGACTCGATTAATAAAACCGCTTATCACCTGCATTTGCGCTCACTATCGACAAACCAATCAAATTTGTTCAAAACTCTTTTTTTTTTTAAATCACTGACAAATGCGGATGATGAAATCACAAAAATCAGCCGCCCGTTAACATGCGAAGAATGCTCCAGACACAAACAAGTCGTAGGAATTATGCCGAGAAAAGGACCATTTCAACCCTACTGGGAAGCATTGATGCTACAGGCTAATGTTTACAAACTAGAGATTAGAGACGTATGGCAAATAGCTCTTCTCACTATCCCTGAGAAGCTCAGACCGAAACTAAACACAGAAATAAAATCCGGCAACATAATGAACAGAGTAAATGACGAGACCGACGAAGGGATTTACGAACGTCTAAAACAGGCATTATTAGACATGAGGGGACCGTCACATGCAGATTGGAGCAAAATATTAGAAATCAAACAAGCAGGTAATGAGTCATTTGAAACGTACGCTGAACGGTTATGGCTAACATACAGAGAACACTCAGGCCTTGAAAATGCAGACCGCAACCATGACGCGTTACTGCAGCTTGTTAAAAACAATGCCGTCATCCCCGTTCAAAAGGCGTTATCAAATGGCGTCAACCCGGCCGAAAACACGTTCAGAGCAATAGTAGACTGGGGTTCAAGAATAGAAAACAGATGGTGATTAAAACCCCACAGCGTTGCGTCCGCACAATGGTTAACAGAAGGGAACAGCACAGATAGATTTAGCCAAAGATCTCAAAATAAAATAATATGCTATTATTGCAGAAAGACTAACCATGTAATGCGAGATTGTAAAAGAAGAGAAAAAGATTTAAAAGAACAAGCGAAGCATTACCAAAAAATGCCCTCTAGCGACGACTCTGAGCTGTTGAAACAATTCGTAAACTTCATGAATGAGTTTAAAAACAAACATTTTAACATCATAACTTCGATTTGGCAGGAGATTAGAGCACGCGATTCCTCACTCTCCGTCGTTAAAGTGCGTGCGCACATCATCAAGAATCCAGATGAAAACGAGAAAAACAACAACATCGCAGATCAATTAGCCAAATTAGCAGCACAAAAGGGAGATGAATGGAAGCCTGACAGACTGGTTGTTCCTGCCGTGAGTGCGATTCAAACTATTCCTATTGACTTGAAACAGTACCAACAAGAACTGTGGAGTTCTGATGGAGAGCTGACACCGCACCTGCAGCAGGACCAACTAGTCAAGGTCACTGAAGGCATGATTTTAAGAGACGATAAATACATTGTTCCAGAAGCCCTCCAGAAACCAGTGATAAAGTTGTACCACGATTATGCACACGTATCAGCTCCCAAAACACAACAGCTGATCCAAAAGAACTTCTGGTGGCCACAAATGGCATCAGACATTCAAAGATGGTGTGACACATGCATCGTATGTGCCACCATTAACCAAGGCAAGCCTGGCCGTACAAAACTGTGTAGACCAGAGCCACCCAAGGGACCTTGGGAGTTACTCCAATTGGATTTCATAGGCCCACTACCTAGTGCCAAAGGGGGGTATCGTTATTGCCTTGTGATAATTGACAAATTTTCCAAATGGGTCGAAGCGATTCCCACCCGCAATAACAGTGCAAACACAGTGGCACGAGTAGTAGCGAACCAAATCCTCCCACTCTGAATCTGACCAGGGCACACACTTCACAGGTCAGGTGATGAAACAAATATGCCAGATGCTGAACATCAAACAAAGGTTTCACATACCGTATCGACCGCAAAGCTCAGGCATGGTGGAACGTGCCAACCGCACAATAAAAGAGAGCATATCGAAACAGGTAGCACAACACAAAAACCAATGGATTGATGCCCTACCCACAGTTCTAACAATACTGCGGGCAACCCCTTCAAAAGCCACAGGTATCAGTCCATTCGAACTCATGACTGGAAGAGTCATGAAGCTGCCCATAGACCCAGAAATTGCCCCAGCAGACCTGGGGCCCCTCGTGGTTGCAACTCAACAGTCTGTGCTCAAGCAATTACGAGAGAGGCTGGAAGTGCTACATGCACGCGCTGCCCTGAAGCAACAGCAATCAGACTTAACGAATAATACACAATTCAACCCAACCTCTGAGGTGAAATTCTCAGAAGGAGACATGGTAATGGTACGCGTTTTTGTGAAGCAAGGTGCATTCACACCCCGATGGCATGGCCCATATGAAGTTAAAGCTATATGCAACAGCTGTGTGGCCACAACTGTGAAAGGGAAACTGCGATGGTACCACATGTCTCAGTGCAAATCATTCAAAAGTACACAGAATAAATAAATAACTGTCACTGTCTTCTCCTCTTGCCTTCCAGGTCGACTGCAGCGATCCCATGGAGACCAGATGAAAGGAAAGTGTCTGGGCCCACGTGCATCAGACTGGGCCAAAGGATTTCACTCACACACAACCTGAAATGTGGGAGGTGGGTGTGGAAATACTCCAAGGGGCCATCCAAAAAAAATAAAAATAAAAATCACAGTCGCACCAAAAGAGACAGTTACATGGCCTCCCGGATTAGTACCGGATCCAAATTGCACACCACAAATTTGTTGTAGTTCAGGTAACACCCACCCACCTACAAGAAACATTTCAGGACACACTCGAGCACCAAAATTCATGCACAACCTCACTGCCTGGTATCAACTTAAAATAGATCCAGGTGACACAATAGGTAACATGTACACACTACACGAAAACAAAAACAATGGCATAGACCCAAAATTGTGCTACTATGTTAAAAATTTGGAACCTGCAACATATAGGTGCACACATACAGAAACACATAATGACACACATATGAGATTCACCGAGCTAATGTACGATCTCACGTCGTACACACCTAACGAGCCAAAACCAAAAACTTTTGTCTGGACCAACCGAAAGGAAGGAATGTATTGTGTCGGGGAATGTTCGCATAGCATAGAAAATTTCACCAATCCACACAACTGTTCATGGACTGTTAAGTACTGTTTTAATTTGACCACCTGTGGATACACTAAACCCAAAAAGTGTCCAGAATTGCACTCAATTCCTCCTGGTGGACTGATTAGAGGAAACATCAACAAGACTTTATTACATGATGTAAATTTGGTAATGACACATGTAACTTATAACATTTCCAATATACTCTCTGCCTATACAAAACATTGTAATACTAATGATGAGTCATATGCATGGCTACAGTCACGAATCAATGATTTAATTTCTGATTACAAATGGACTTGCCGTCCAAATTCCACCTGCTCGCTCAAAACGAGACCTGCTCAGCAGTATAGCCGGCCTGTTCGGATCAATTAATTCAGCAGCCAACACTTATAAAATAACCAAACAATCTCAATTCTCCACATGGTTGACAGATCAGATGGCCACTGGTTTCCAACACATCACCAATAGCAATGATAATATTATCAAAGCGGTTCGTTCCGAGGCGCAGGCGCTTCTAACGATCAGCCACACATTGTTCAACCAGACCCGTACCATCGAACGTGACTTAGCCTGCAGATCATATGCACAAGATTTATTCACTACAACAAGACAGGAAATTTTAGATCTTCGTCTTCACAAGACCCCGAGACATGTTTTGAACGATTTAATTGAGGTTTTAGATTTACATAGATGGTTCTCTTCGAAAAAAAATGAAAAATGTAAAGTATTCAGAATTATTATCCACAATTATGATGTATACTAGAAACGAATGTATTGGTTGCATTGGATTTTTTGCCACTTTTCCTTTAATCCACCCAGATCAAGTTTATCCCAATTCCACTAATATTCGATCCATTGGCATGGTAGTTAAAGATCAGGTAATTAAATGGGATCACCTCACTGGATATGACGTTGAAGGGTACTGAGACCTTATTTACCAGTCGCACTTATTGTCATGAAACTCACAATTATGTTGTCTGTACATGTAACACATTACAACCTTTCTCTCCCAATGATAGCAAACTCATAAATGTTGAATCTTTGCATGGCCATTCAAATGCTATTCAGGTGTCTCATACACAGTGGTGTGTCATCAGTGAGATGAATTCGTTCACATATGGAGGACTGACCTGTCCTGCTGATCACTCATTTTGCTTGGAAGTGACAGAGGACTTTTCTATGGGCCAGATCGACATCCTCGGAAGGATGCCAAAGGGCGTAGAGGTCTCCCCATGGTGGGACGACACCTTTTATGAACACGGAACACAAGCCTTGATCGACACGATGGACCTGGTACAGAACGTCATCCTCCAAACAGGGTACCACCTTTCTCAAGCGCAAGTGGAGACAAACTTGGCGCGAAAGACTGCACAGTTTCTGTCTAGCTCATCTACCCGATCGGCACAGACTGCATATACCTGGTGGGACTGGGTACTTCGAGGTTGCGCAGTTGGAAGCGCACTCATCTTCTCCTTCACGCTATTCCAATGTTGCTATTTCCGACACCTCATCAGATCAGTAAAAGCATCCACCAACACTATCCTAACCCTCAGCCCCTTAAAGCTGCCCACCTTGCGACGACTGAAGTGACACTGCAGGAAACCCTGTGAGTGGCCCAAACAGTGCCAGAGGGAGGAACTGTAAGGCTGGTGCCAGTATGTCTGGGCCCCCCCCCCCCCCCCCCCCCTCGAGAGGACAAAAGGCCCTCCTGAGAATCTACAAAAACTATCTCTTGCATATGTGACAGCAGCATCCGAGACGCAACACACAGTGGAGTTCACACCCGGTACTTACGGTCTCATCATCTTCCCCCCTCTCCTCCTCACCTAGAACCCACTGAAAACCCATGCAATGTAATGTATGAACTATACATGTTTGATATCATTTGAAATGTCTCAGTGCGCCTGGTAAAATGGTCTCATTCTCCCAATCATAATGAAAAGCTAGAAGAAGTTCTAAAGTATGAGAAGTGTAGTGTACAACTGAAGGGTGTGCCCTCCCCCTGATCTTCTATTCAAATCACCTCCTGTATGTAAATAAGCATTCTCTGCCACAGGATATCAAGAAGCCATTTGGTTGCAAATTCTAAAGACTAATTATAATGACAAGATACCACCATTTGGTGAGCTTATTGAATTATCTGGGTTTATAAGGAAACGGGACACAAGGTTCTAGGCGTCTGTAGGTTGACTGCCCACACAATCACTTGTGTGTAGTTTTCATTGCCAGGTATGGTTAACTGATGATTCTATTCTTGTAACATTGGAGTTTTGAATTATTGCTTCGATTACCTGGTCAATAAATTGTAACGTTTGATTCTATTCTAACTGCCTCTAAAGATTGCTTTCTCCCTATTAGATTAGCGGATTCGTATATTTCCGCAAGCCTGCGTCAGTTTTAGCGACGGCTAATATCCGGCATCTTTTCAAGTGTACTTGGATGCAGGGGCGGGTTAATTCCGTTTAGGGACGGCGAATGCCGTCTGGTCAGACTAAACTCGGGTACGCCTATACCTCTGACTTTTGATTTAATGTTACTTTAAACAAGGACTTGACCAATCCAAAGCTATTACGAGTGTAGTACATTGATCTGCTAACATATCTGATAGTGGCCAAGAAACCTTTACTGAAGTAAACGAACTAAAGTTCTGAGGGGGCTCCAAGGGGGTTATTCGATATCTCTGATTGTGTACGTGTGAATTAACGGCAAATCTTAGATACATAACCATAATTTACCTCTGATTGATGACCGGGCCTGACGAGATTGTGTCCGTGAGACCTGTGAAAAACAGGCCCTCTAAGCGATATAGTTTCCCTACATCTGAGCGGGTAAAGTATTAAAAAGAGCTGATAAGAATAATCAATCATTCGTTCATATTTTAATGATGCACAGATATCATTAAAACCTTTTCATTTATGGAGTCAGATGAAATAACGAGACAAAATATATAAGAAAAAGTGTTCCATTTTAATGTTCTTGTTGTGTCGTGAAAAGGAGAGACTGTAATACGCAAAGCCCTTCACCCGCTGAACGACTGCCGTCATTGGGTCGATCGAGCCGGACCTTACAAGTCCAAACACATTTACATTTTTATTCAGGAGTTATGTATATACAAAACTATAACTTTTTATGACAGTAGTTTAGTGATAAAAAAAATTGCAATTTTTCAGTTTTTTTTTTCTCCCATCCTGTAGCCTACTCGCGCCCCCCCCGGGAGAGTGTCCGCACCCCCCCCCCCGGCACCGGGGTGTTCGTAGGTGGCCTTGACACCGTGGTGTTCTGCGCATGGTGCATCGTGTGCGTGTGTCAGCATCATCCCCCTTTGGTCGTGAGTTACTACGAGCTTTGGTGCAGTTAGTGGCTCAGGGACATATGTGAGAACACCGTCTCGAAGATGCAGCATGTGCTTGACAGAGTGGAGCATGCGGAGCTCGTGTTTAGGTCCGAGGTGGAAATGGAATGTTTTAATGGTTCGGACATGTGAGCTGCCATGGTTAGGAGTGACGAATCCGCATTTTGGAGGGTGAGAAGATCGTCAGCAGCGAGGTGATATGGCAATGTGGGAGGAGGCAGGGGTGTGCGCGCCAGTGGCGTGCTGGCGGCGGGTTACTGCTGCCACCGAAGGGTTGGGTGGGAGGGCATGAAATGTTCAGGACTCTCCATGTAATGCACCTGCTTTGACGAGGGCATCAGTTTGGCCATTTGAGGGGCTTGGGGCCCCGATGGTCACCTGTGTAGGTGATTCTGTCGCAGGCTGGGTTGAGACAGTGTAGACAGCGAGGTGAGTGTCATCTGTTAGTTCTGAACGACAGATGCTTTCTCTGGACACTGGCAGAATTGAGTTGATGGCAATGATTTCATAAGGTTTTGTGAATTTTATAGTGTCATTGCATTCGTCTGACGTTAGTTGGGCTGGTATGGGGCCTATGACAGGTACCGTTAGTTTAAAGTCATGGAGCGCTTGGTTGATGAGCCATCCCAGGTGACTGGCTTTGGGAACGTGGATGTCTTGGGCCATACAGTTGTTGAACAACACATACACAGCACGAGATGACACTTCAATTAGAGGTGTAGCTTCCAGGGTCAGTCCGAGTTTTAAGAGAAAACTTAGAAGCTTAGCTTACTGTTGAGAGTTTGGCTAGGTCGCATGTTGAGGCAGACGCTGACACTCTTGCTGTAGGCAGGTATTGTGGCTTCTTGCTCCGTGATCATAGCGCATGCGTCTGGCATGGTTTGACCAGATTGGAGGTTCTGGAGGTTGACTGATGTTGTCAGTTGGTGTGACAGGGGAGCCCATATGATGTAGTTTACGGTGTTAATGCAAGCATTGAGCCGGACCATGATATCCACTCCAATGTAGATGTCATGAGGCAGTTCTGGGACGACGAGGAAGTAGTGACTCAGATGTCTGTTGTTCCATCGTATTTCCAGAGCGCAGATAATTTTGGAGGTGGCCATGGTTGTCGACCAGGGACTGAGAGGGAAGCGGCTGTGCTTAGTAGGGCTGTAGTCAAGTCCACCTTTGTCGAGTCCAAGACAAGTCCAAGTCCAAAGAGGTTCGAGTCCAAGTCAAGACCGAGTCCAAAGAGGTTCGAGTCTGAGTCAAGACCGAGTCCAAAGAGGTTCAAGTCCGAGTCAAGTCCAAGTCCAAATGAGACGGTCAAAACAGAGAAAGAAAAAAATAATCTTCTTCAAAACCACATACTTAATTATTGATAATTTATTTGATGCTGTCCCAACAGCAACACATTAATAAGCAAATTAGATACAGTGTATAGGTACACTGTGTTTAATGGGAAACCAGTTTATGGAATTTTTTACACACATATTGCATAAAACAAAATGGTATATATCAAATAATTTTGTTATACATTTTAAAACATAGTTGAGAATCATCCTTAAACAAAGTTTAGTATAAAAAAATCCTGAAATCTAAAAATGTATTTGGTGATTTAAAAAAAATCCCATTGATTTTGCCGTTTTGATGTCTATTCATGCCATTTAATTGTAGTCCTTGTGTCCTCTACAGAGGACATATAATCAAATATGAATAAAGTAGAGTTTTTCAAAAAAAAAAAAAAGATAAATATTTTTTTTTCTTATGGTCTAAACAATGTAATGTACAAATGGACTTGCCGTCCAAATTCCACCTGCTCGCTCAAAACGAGACCTGCTCAGCAGTATAGCCGGCCTAACTTTAGGGGGGGGGGGATCTTGTAGATCTTACAATCTTTTGTAAGATTTTATCTAGTCAACTTGAAAATGTAACTACAACATGATTCAAGCAACTTTCTCTTTATTAACCCTCTAGTTAAAGAAAAGTATATTCTAAGTGCACCACACATGACGTTGTCTTCATGATGTAAATGTTAAACAAATCACTAAATATCTTTGCAGAAAAGATGCATGAACTACAACTACATCTTGTACAAACTTATATTATGCATATTAGGCTATATGTTCTGAAATAATAAAAGACAAATGCTCCAAAAAACTCAAGTAATTCCAATTCAAAATGACTGAAGGTATAACACCTAGAGTGCTATTATTAACTATAAAGGCTCTGTAAAACAATGAACAGCAGTTTTCAGCATGTCACCCTGATGTAAACATGAAATATCAGACCTACAGTAATAGTTCTTCACCAGTTTTTTATTTGATTGCGCTGCTGTTCCATTGTTTTTTCTATGTAAGCATGGACGCGTTTGACTGTTGCGCTCACATCTCTTGCAGCGTCTCGTGCATGAAACGGCTTTCTAAAAACGTGGCACTCTAGTTATTAAAAGATGTTTAACTCACATCTTCTTGTATTTTTCCTATTCCACTGCCCGCGTCAACACAAAAGCACATTCTGTGTGAATGTTACCCAGAGAGCATCACACGTGAGCGGTTAATCATGTGCACCGACATGCGGTTTGATTGTTCTTTTCTCTTTACTGTTATTATCAAAGTGTCTTGGTAATTAGCGTTTGGTAATATTTCTATTCAAAATCGCGATTCCTCGATTTATAAAAAATCTAATTGTGGCAAAACATTAAATTCAAATGAATCAATAAAATCTGATAAATCGCCCAGCCATTGCCACAGTGTTTGCTTATTTTTTACTTTATTGTGTAATTTATTTTATTTTACATCCAGTTGTATTCCGTGCATCCAGGCTTTATTCGTTTTGCTCTTATTCGTTCTTTTTCTTATTCATTTGGTGCCACGGCGTTTGATGATTGTCAGATTTTTATTTTTTTTACATTTAAACATTTTGCAAGTTTGTAATTTTATATTAAGCTTATAGCATGGTAATGGTGTATTTTTATTTGTTTTGTTAATTAAAGTCCCATGTTTATTGCAGAAAATGTGTCGTTGTAAGTTATAGATAAGCAATTGACCTGAAATGAAAGTGAAAGCACAATGTGCGCAGGCATTAGTAAGGTATTTAAAAGCGAAGGGAAATGAGAGGGAAAACTCCAACGAACTTTGTAAAACCAAACTGTATTATGCAACTTGCCGACAGCGTGTCTGTGGCCAAAATAAAGATTATTTATGCCTCCACGCAGCGCGCACACTCAGAGCCAGGCGCACACTCATATGACGCAGCTGTGCATTTAACAGGCGACCAATGACAATGCCCGTTCTAGATGGAGTTAAACCAATGGCAATTACATTACCCATTTGCGGAACAAGCGAGCCAGATTAATGGTTTTGTTTTGAAAGAGAAAAAAAAGCATATATTGCTGGACTCGGTCGAGACTAACTTGAACATTTGGCGAGTCCGATGACCAAGTCCGAGACAAGTCCGAGTCCAAATACCAACGAGTCCAAGACAAGTCCGAGACGATAGAAAAACGTCTCGAGTACTACAGCCCTAGTGCTTAGCGACATGTGGTAGACTCTGATGTCTTTGCTTCAGTGTTCTGAATAGCTTCAGGCTGATGGCGGAGTTCTCTGCCCACAGGGCTAGTGCTGTGTCGGACACTGATGTGCCTTGAACATCTATCGCAGTCATGATTTGAAGGGGGCCTGTGTTTGGTTCAGGCTCCTGCAGTGAGCAGAGGAATGGGTCCTTGCTGTTTGTGCTTGGTCCAGATCCTGGCTTTGCGACTGCATCATCGATCATTGACTTAGGGGCGATGTCTGTGACTTGAGACTGTGACTCGTTGGAGTCTAGGACAGAGGCTCACAGACTTGTGTCCAAATCTTTAGGTGCTTGAAGTCTATTAGAGGTTCGACGCGATTTAAGCAGATCTTTCCCAATGAGGAGTGGATACGTGTTGAGTGTTGACACGTATACTGGATGGACGAGGTCCATGGGTCCCACTGTTAGATGAATAGGGGCCACATGTTTCAGTTGTAGGCCCGTATGGGAGTATGCTTGGACGTTTAGTTCGCACCTTTGGAGCTTGAGGGTTCCTTTAGTCCTCTTCGTTCTTTCTTGGATTTCCTTGAGAAGTTCTGTAGACATTTGAGTGATGTCGGCTCCCGTATCGAGAAGGGCTTCGCCTTTGATGTGTCGTTCGATGATTATGGAGAGGTAAAACTTTCTTGCTATAACTTTTTCAATGAGATCGCCTAGGAGTTGAGGAACTGGAGTTTGGGAGGAAACGTTTAGGATATCAGAGCTGATCTGGTGTTCTTTTGGAGGAGTGGGAACTTGAGGAGTTTCATCAGCAGGTGTTTGTTGGACGCTGCTGTGATCTGGAGTATTGGGTGATGAGTTAGAGTTTAACTCTGTTGCTGGGTTTACAGGTGGGGTTTCGTGTCCCTCTGAAGTTAGGGTGTTTACTGTTGTCTGAGAGTGAGGTGAAGCAGTGCTGTTTTCTGTGGCTGATTTGTTCAGCTTGTCGCTGTCTTCTCGTCCGACTACTAGTCAGGCTGAATCTGGTTTCTCTTTCTTTTCCCACTTCCGATCCTCCTCTTTTCGTTGGAAGAACTCTTTCATCATCATTTCCATCAGCTTTTGTGAGTCGAAGTACGGTGGTGTCTTTTGTTCTTCTGTGGATTCAGTTTGAGCTCAGTCAGTTTGGAATCTTGGTGAATTCTTTCGTCGATTCCTTGGGCTGATTGCTCCAGGGTGAGTTTGTCACTTTCCCTTGGAGTTTCCATTGAATTCCCATGAGCTTTTCTCCCTTGAGTTTCCAAACGAGCTTGGCTGGTTCCATGATCTCTCCCATTGACTCTCATGAGGCCTTGCTTGGTTCTATGACTTATCCCAATGTCGTCCAGGTTGACGTCCAAGCGATCCATCCCAGCGGTCATACCTCTGTTTAGGTCGGGTGCCAGCGTGTGAGTCTCGTTCTCCATTGGACGGGGGTGCATTCCACTCTCTGTGTGGCGGTTTAGCACTGTCTTGGCGTTGGGTGCCCTCTAGAGCCAGTCCGTGACTTTGAGTGTTGAAGTCAAGAACTGCTGGGTTTTTTGCGTTCGTTTCTGAGGCCATCTTTTGTTTGTCGTAGGCTTTCTGCACCAAGTCTCGCAACTGCTGAGTGTTAATTGTTCGTGGGCATGCGAGAATGCCAAGATGGTGGCTTATGCCAGGATTAAGGTTCCTCAGGAAGAGAGTTTTAAAGTTCAGTTCATCCTCCATGTCAGATTCATTGCGAGTTCCAAAGTATGCTTGTCTGAGTCAACTGTAGTAAGTTTGAGGAGGTTCGTGACGTCCTTGTCTCGTCTCCAGGGCAGCCACTAAGCCTTGATCGGACTCAGGGTCGGCGAACTCTTTAATGAGGGCTTTTTGAAGCAGTTGATAATCTGTCTTTGGTGTTAGCAGGCTGCCGGTCAAGGAAGCTGCGAACTTCAGGACTGGATGTCGTTCGGAGTAAATAGATTTTATCTTTGTCCGTAATGTTAGGTCGCATTTCCAGATGGAAATCAATATCTTCTAGATAAGCTTGGACATTTTGGCTGTTTAGCATGCTGGGGTTGAATTTGCCAATGTTCCTGGCGAGCTTGTCAAGGTCTTTTAGGTCCAAGCCATGCGACGATCTGCTGCTGGCTGCAGCAGATTCTTTTGGCTTTGTCGTGATATAAAGTTCTTCAGAGGGCGCTGGTGAATGTTTTAACACCACCTTTTGCTCTTTTGTCTTTTGCTCACGTGTCAGTCCATGAGCAGGTGACTTGGCCCTGCTCGGCAGGGGTGAGGTCGGTGCACGTCCTGTCCTTGACGGTTCATAGCGTAATTCATAAGCGTGTTTGAGTTCCTCTTGGAAACTTTCATACTCCTCTTTGAAGTAGTCGAGCTGTCGTGTTAGGCAGCTGATCTCTTTTCTTGACTAATCCAGGTGAGCTTCAAGGGCTTTGATTCTGATGTTTTTGTCCCTGAAGTCAGCCTTTGCCTTCTGCAGTAGCTGCTCTGCATACTGTAGCTTGTCAGCTTGATCAGCGTAGTCCTCTTTGATTTGCTCCATTTCGTGGCTAGTAGCTGCTAGAGTCTCTTTTAGCCTGTTGATCTCCTCCTCAGCGCCTTGTTCCACCTCATCCGTCCCTTCCTGTCGTTCCTGAGCTTCACGTTCCAGCTGCTCTATGCGTCGTTGTGCGCTTGTCAGCTCCTGCTGGCGTTGTGCAGCGTGCTTGTCGCTCAACTTGAGGGTGGCGATTAGTGTGTGACTTAAGGAGCCAGTGATCTTGGCTAATTCTTTGTGACTGTAGCTTTGACTTGGGTCTTGTCCCATAAGGCTTGTTATGTTGTCATCCAGCTGGTCCTGTGTCTGAGGTTTGAGTGTCTCAGCAGCCTTAGGGAGGAGGCTGTCTGTCGCAACACTTGCCATGTTTCCAGATCTTCCCAGTGACCGACATGCTCTGTTTTGTGAGACATGTTCTGGCGGGGTGAGGGCGATCTCTAACCGAACTGACACAGACCTTGAATGGGAAACAAAGCAAAACCAAACAAAACAAAGCAAAACAAAACAGGGGTGTAAATGTGCAAAGTGTAGTGTATGCTAAATTTGAGTGTGCTGCTCTGCGACTGTGATTCTCTGGTGGGGTGCTTCTAATTTGTAGTCGCTGCGGAGAAATTATTGAGCACACATAAAGGTAGCACAGCTGGGAAACAGAGAAAGAAAAGGACACCAACAGAATGAGTACACAGGGGTAATAATTGGATTCTTCACCTTTTCTTGTAAGAGAACGTCTCCTTGTTTTCAAGGAAGGAGGTCAGTCTAATACGATGGTGAAGGAGAATAACAATAACAAAATATTTATTTTCTGGTAGCAGACTTTCCTCTTGTCGCTTTTTTTTGTTAAGTCTGATTTAGAAGGACGCTTCTAGTCAGAGGATTGTAAGCGGGTTTTCTCTTTTGTAATAGGACTGTGATTGCTATTCCAATTTTTCTCCTGGATAGAGGAAAATAATAGCAATGACAGTACTGGTCCCTTAATGGCAAAATTTTCACCACAACGCTGGTTAGCATGTCTCTCGTGTGTGTTTAAAATTGTTGCCGATGCCTATATTTTCATTGACCTGCTTTAACTTGGAGGGGTAGGATTTCGCAATAGAGGAAGGTAAATAGCAAACAGTTTTGAACGTGGTTCTCAAGTTTCACAAATACCTGTGATCCTCCCACAGTTAAAATCTGAACAAACAGTAGAAGTAGTCATATTAGAAGATGGCAGCAGGGAGGAAAAATAAGAGAAGTGAGGATTTAGTCCCAAGGTTAGGACTAATAATAAGGGTGGCAGCGTGGTGGCGCTGTTTAGTTGATACACTTAGGGGCTTGGTTTTTCTGTTTTACAGAATGAAACAAACTGACCTAAGTTTTGTGGAAACCTTAATTTCCTTTTTGGGTTTTCTAATTAGAAGGTTAACGTCCTTATACCCTAAGCTTGGTGAAAAATGACATTGCTTCCGTGGTGCCACTGTCACTTCACCAACCCAGCACTAGGGGGAGCGTCATCTACTCTCAGGCCTAAGTAAAGGGGACCTTATTAAAATTTTGCCGAGTTAATCAGATCACCTAAGGAGATGAAGTAAGGCCTAACAGGTAGAGCCAGACTGTAATGAATGACTGAAAATATAATTAAAATTAGAACTTGTGGATTCTAATTCAAATTTAATGATGTTATCATTCAAATTGATAGGATCAATTAGGATTAGAATTACAAGAGCAATTTACTATTGAGTTGATAAACCAATATTGTTGCAATATGTAAACTGGAAGTGTAATTAATTATTAAATGTCATCTAATGTAATTAGAATTTTTTTAACTCGCAATTAATTATGAAATTAAATTACAGCTTTCAAATCACTAGTTTTGGATCCTAGCATAACCTGTCACTCATGCCTCCGTGTCATTAACATCATCAAAGCAAGTTAATCGGTTCCACCCTCTTTACTTGTGAATGAAATCAAAATTTCTGGCCCTCTGGATAATGATTAAGATTTAAATGTTGTCAAATTATAAGAGCACATATGATTAATCAGTGGCTTTTGTTGCTACATGGAAGCTGGAACTGAAATTATTTTATGAAATTAAATTAATTTCAAATGTGTAATTAATTATGACATTAAATTAACAATTAAAAATTCCTAACAATAGCAACTTATCCACTGATGTATTTAAAATCGGGAGAGCTGTTATAATTGAATTAATCACCGTATTATCCAGGAAATACAGAAATATTTTGAATAATTATTCAAATTATTTTTAATTATTTAAATTTTGTCAGTCAGCTGTCAACAAAGCAGACTTAATTTCCGCTTTTTCTTTACAATCCACTCTCAGCATCTTAGGCTTGACTGAGACCTGGATTCGTCCAGAAGATTCAGCAACTCCAGCTGCCCTCTCTAACAATTTCTCTTTCTCTCACACCCCACGTCAGGTTGGCTGGGGTGGGGGCACTGGTCTGCTCATTTCAAATAATTGGAAATACTCAACCCACTCGCCCCTATGCAATTACAACTCATTTGAATCTCATGCGATTACTGTAATGGCTCCTATAAAACTCCAGATTGTGGTAATCTACCGTCCCCCTGGCCAAATTCTAGCCCACTTCCTAGAGGAGCTGGATGGGTTGCTGTCCTCTTTCATGGAGGATGGAACCCCACTCTTACTTTTTGGCGATTTCAACATTCATCTAGAAAAGCCTTATGCTACAGACTTTCATTCGCTCCTAGCTTCATTTGATCTCAAACGCCTTACCACTACTAGCACTCACAAATCAGGCAACCAACTTGATTTAATTTACACACGCGATTGTACTGCAGATAACATTCTGGTACAACCACTACATATCTCTGACCATTTCTTCATTAAATTCACATTACACTTTGCTACCAGGGTGCCACCAACCCCCTTACCGGTTACTTTTAGACGAAACCTACGCTCCCTTTCTCCCTCACATCTTTCCTCTGTAGTATCCTCCTCTCTTCCCTCACCTACCCATTTCTCATCTCTGGATGTGAATGCTGCTACTGATACTTTATGCTCTACTTTAACCACTTGTCTAGATGACATTTGTCCTCTCTCCTCCAGGCCAGCACGAACTGCCCCTTCTAACCCCTGGTTATCTGATGTTCTTCGTGAACATCGGACCAGACTCCGAGCGGCAGAGAGAAAATGGCGAAAATCAAACGAGCCGTCGGACCTGAGTATGTATCAATCGTTTCTTTCATCTTTCTCCGCTGAAGTCCACACTGCCAAATCGTCACATTTCCATAACAAGATCAACAATGCTCCAGATATGCGTAATCTCTTCAGAACATTTAATTCTCTCCTCTGTCCCCCTTCACCACCTCCCACCACGTCTATAACAGCTGATAACTTTGCAACTTTTTTTACAAACAAAACTAAAACAATCAGCAGTCAGTTTTCACCTCCACTCACACAGGACCCCAAACCAACTAGATCCACTGCTCAAACTCCCATCTTCTCCTTCTGTCCCCTCACTGAGGCGGAAGTATCCAAACTTCTCCTCTCCAGCCATCCTACAACATGTCCTCTAGACCCTATCCCCTCACACCTTCTCCAAGCAATCTCTTCCACACTCTTACCAGCACTCACACACATTATCAACACATCTCTCCTCACAGGCATCTTCCCCACTACATTCAAGCAGGCTCGAGTAACCCCACTGCTCAAAAAACCTACATTAAACACTTCTCTTTTAGAAAACTACAGACCTGTCTCTCTCCTTCCATTCATTGCCAAAACACTCGAACGAGTTGTCTTTAACCAGGTCTCATTGTTTCTTTCACAGAACAACAAACTGGACGCTAAACAGTCAGGTTTCAGGAGTGGCCATTCAACTGAGACTGCGCTACTCTCAGTCACTGAAGCCCTGCGAATTGCAAAAGCCGATTCCAAATCATCAGTCCTCATTCTGCTGGATCTCTCTGCCGCTTTTGACACTGTCAATCATCAGATCCTCCTGTCCACCCTCTCATCACTGGATATCACTGGGATTCCACTTCGCTGGTTTGAATCCTATCTCACTGATCGGTCTTTCAGGGTGGCCTGGGGAGGGGAGGTATCCGAAGCACATAAATTGGTCACTGGGGTTCCCCAGGGATCGGTTCTTGGACCCCTCCTCTTCTCCACATACACTACATCACTGGCTCCCATCATACAGGCACATGGCTTCTCCTACCATTTCTATGCTGATGACACACAGCTCTATCTCTCATTTCGACCAGATGATCCAACGGTAGCTGCACGGATCTCAGGCTGCCTGGCGGACATCTCGGCTTGGATGAAAGAAAACCATCTACAGCTCAACCTGGCAAAGACTGAGCTTCTTGTCTTCCCTGCAACTCCAACTCTACAGCATGATTTCACGATTCAGTTAGGTTCATCAACAATTACCCCATCAGCTTCGGTCAGAAATCTTGGTGTAATCTTCGATGACCAGCTGACCTTCAAAGAGCACATTGCAAAGACTGCTCGATCTTGCAGGTTTGCACTACACAACATCAGAAAGATCAGGCCCTTTCTGACAGAGCATGCTGCACAACTTCTTGTCCAGGCCCTTGTCATTTCTAGACTGGACTACTGCAATGCTCTTCTAGCTGGACTTCCATCAAACACAATCAAACCTCTACAAATGATTCAGAATGCAGCAGCACGACTGGTCTTCAACGAGCCCAAAAGAGCCCATGTTACTCCTCTCTTTGTCTCCTTGCACTGGCTACCAGTTGCAGCTCGCATCCAGTTCAAGACACTGATGCTTGCATATAGAACAACCACAGGCTCAGCACCCTCCTACTTCCACTCACTATTACGAATTTACATCCCCTCCAGAAGTCTGAGATCTGCTAGTGAGCGACGCCTCGTGGTACCATCACAGAGAGGCTCAAAATCACTCTCCAGAACATTCTCTTTCACCGTTCCTGGCCGGTGGAATGATCTTCCCATCCCCATCCGGAATGGTGGATCCCTGTCAATTTTCAAGCAACAACTGAAAACTCATCTCTTTCAACTCTACTTGACTACATAAAAAAAAAAATAATAATAATTCTTTCACTTTTTCAAAATCTTCATCTTTCTCTTTCTCTCCTTCCCTTGCTAGTTTGTATTTATTTGAACAATGCCTGAGACTTAGTGTTATTGGAACTTCCTCTGTATGTTTGCCTCTTCAAGATTAATCGCTTTATGTACTCCCAATTGTAAGTCGCTTTGGATAAAAGCGTCTGCTAAATGACTAAATGTAAATGTAAATGTAAATGTAATTCAGAATAAACTGATACCCACTAAAAATAAAGACCTTAAACAAACGTGTGTTAAAACCACCTGTGAGATTGCTAGCCACTGATGATTAGTTATAATCACACAGCCAGTTTATTAACGTTGAGAGAGAAGACTCCTGAAAGGGGGAAAAGGAAAGAAATGCATTAGCAAGTCTCCGTATGAGTCACAATTTAAAAATAACTGGGTCGGTTACTTACATTCCACACACACTGCATTCAACCCACATTCAAACTCTCTAAATGCTAGCCGTCAATGCTAATAGCCTTACATTTGCTTCCATGCAAGCTCTTTAGCTTCAGTTAGCTTAGCGTTAATGCTATTCATTTACAATAGCTCAAGATGGCGCTGTGACTAAGTCTGCACTAGCAAATGCCCCAGAAAGGGGTTTCTAATGACTTCCTGTTTGAGCTGGTCACTATGGTGACGCACACACAAGGAGGTGATTTATGCACTGCTTCAGTACATAAAACGGAGCCGTAAGTGTGCTCCACACTTCAAAATCAACAAGCACTATTCAGATTTGTATCTTTTATAGCACTGACACTCTCGCTCGTTTAGGGCAAGATAAATTAATCTACGGATACATTTTTATACACTCCTGAACCCTATACTGATATTTGCCTGTTTAGACAACCAGCACACATATGAAATGATTCGATCGATCACATACTCCCCTCAGACCGCGTTTGGCCACTCCTTTTCTCTGAGCGCCGCGCATCTTGATTTCACTTGTGTGAATCAAAGGTGACCGAGAATCAATTAATTAGCTACTTTAATGTTCTCCAGCCGGGAGATTTAATAGCATGGATGAGTTTGGAAGTGGAACACGCACTACAAATCATACCACGAAGGCCTTAAAGAGAGAAATGAGGAATACGCTCATTGCCTCTCATGCGCTTTTAGAGCGACTTCTTGTCTTAATAGACGAATATTAATTATTTACTGCAGTTCATTTCTTCTTAATAACTCACGTTGCACTGTCTTTCATTCAATCGCACCGAAAAAAACAAGAATACAGTATCACAAACAATCCTAGTTTCTGTATTCACTCCATTTTCCAGATAAAAATAGAACAATACACAAATTGACTATTATGGATGTTTTATTAATTTTCAAGTTAATCTAATATCCGCTGGATGCTCCACCATTATGTAATAATTCTAAGAAGCTATTATTTCAGCTCAGGGGAATAATTTATTAAAGATTCAATATTGCTTTGATTAAAGTGATATTAATCTTTAACTTATGATTTATACTGTATTCACGATTCGTCCAGCGATCATTAACATCAGTATATCTTTAACAATTTCGTTTCTCTTGCCTCATGGCCACCGAGAAAATAAAACGACATTAGCAATCTTCTTTCTCAGATTTGAGCTAGGTAACGTAAATCTGGACAAATAGTTTGAACTTGAATATCATCCACGAGACATCATTCTTTATCAATGAAACAAGGTTTATTTACTAACTGCTATGCAACGATACATGGACTAACTTAATAAAAACACATAACCAAAACATAAACATACACACACACACATTCAGAATTTGCGAGTAACGTTAAAAGAAGGGTTAAGGTAGCACTCTTTTCTTATCTCATAACTGTAACTACGAGAAGATCACGACAGAGATGTGGCTCTGTTTTTGCATACAGATTGATTCACCAGTTCAGTAAGAATAGGGACTTTGTTTGTATACTTGCTTTCGTTCGGCAGGCCGAAGCTCTTGTTTCCCATCCCACGTGGTCCCTTCGTGGTTCACGGAAATGTTCGATGGCTTAAGTTTCGGATGCCTCGTGTTGCTGAGGGAATCTCCGGCTTTGTCTTTGCTGCATGACGTCACTGGGGAAGCCCGCGATTGGCAGCTTTTGGTTTCTTTGTTGAGATGGAAGGCGCTGTTGGTCTGCTGGCATTGAGGTGTTACGGCTTTTACAAAGTTTTGAATTCACTTAGCTAGTTTCCTCAGCCCGATGTTAAGGCGAGGGTCCAGCGTGACCGAAGCTTCCGGATCGTCAGCGAGCGAGCACGTTGAAGAGCAGAGAGAATAGAGAGCGATTCCAGCTGCGGTGGTCAGTTTTAACAGATGGAATTAAGTACGCCCACTGGAGCTTCTTCCAATCAGATTGTTCTTGCGGGGCGCAGCGCCAACCCGCACGGCTTCCTTTAGCCGCGCCTACATCATCTGATATTTAATTCATCACATGACGGAATATATACTTACAGACATCTATACGTGCTGTAATCATAGGGGATGAGTTAACCTTTAGCATCATAATGAATAATTAAATGACGACAACATCTTTCGATCGAGACCAAACATATTGGACACACAAAGTGCATCTACTAATTGTATATACTACACAGGTTAAGGCACAGATTAGGACATCCTACATTCTAAATAAATCACACCAAGCATATGAAAGACAGAGTACAACATTACTATATATATACAGGTGCTGGTCATATAATTAGAATATCATCAAAAAGTTGATTTATTTCACTAATTCCATTCAAAAAGTGAAGTATAATGTATACATTCATTCTACACAGACTGATATATTTCAAGTGTTTATTTCTTTTAATTTTGATGATTATAACTGACAACTAATGAAAACCCCAAATTCAGTATCTCAGAAAATTTGAATATTACTTAAGACCAATACAAAGAAAGGATTTTTAGAAATCTTGGCCAACTGAAAAGTATGAACATGAAAAGTATGAGCATGTACAGCACTCAATACTTAGTTGGGGCTCCTTTTGCTTGAATTACTGCAGCAATGCGGCGTGGCATGGAGTCAATCAGTCTGTGGCACTGCTCAGGTGTTATGAGAGCCCAGGTTGCTCTGATAGTGGCCTTCAGCTCTTCTGCATTGTTGGGTCTGGCATATCGCATCTTCCTCTTCACAATACCCCATAGATTTTCTATGGGATTAAGGTCAGGCGAGTTTGCTGGCCAATTAAGAACAGGGATACCATGGTCCTTAAACCAGATACTGGTAGCTTTGGCACTGTGTGCAGGTGCCAAGTCCTGTTTGAAAATGAAATCTGCATCTCCATAAAGTTGGTCAGCAGCAGTAAGCATGAAGTGCTCTAAAACTTCCTGGTATACGGCTGTGTTGACCTTGGACCTCAGAAAACACAGTGGACCAACACCAGCAGATGACATGGCACCCCAAACCATCACTGACTGTGGAAACTTTACACTGGACCTCAAGCAACGTGGATTCTGTGCCTCTCCTCTCTTCCTCCAGACTCTGGGACCCTGATTTCCAAAGGAAATGCAAAATTTATTTTCATCAGAGAACATAACTTTGGACCACTCAGCAGCAGTCCAGTCCTTTTTGTCTTTAGCCCAGGCGAGACGCTTCTGACGCTGTCTGTTGCTCAAGAGTGGCTTGACACAAGGAATGCAACAGCTGAAACCCATGTCTTGCATACGTCTGTGCGTAGTGGTCTTGAAGCACTGACTCCAGCTGCAGTCCACTCTTTGTGAATCTCCCCCACATTTTTGAATGTGTTTTGTTTCACAATCCTCTCCAGGGTGCGGTTATCCCTATTGCTTGTACACTTTTTTCTACCACATCTTTTCCTTCCCCTCGCCTCTTTATTAATGTGCTTGGACACAGAGCTCTGTGAACAGCCAGCCTCTTTTGCAATGACCTTTTGTGTCTTGCCCTCCTTGTGCAAGGTGTCAATGGTCGTCTTTTGGACAACTGTCAAGTCAGCAGTCTTCCCCATGATTGTGTAGCCTACAGAACTAGACTGAGAGACCATTTAAAGGCCTTTGCAGGTGTTTTGAGTTAATTAGCTGATTAGAGTGTGGCACCATGTGTCTTCAATATTGAACCTTTTCACAATATTCTAATTTTCTGAGATACTGAATTTTGGGTTTTCATTAGTTATCACTTATAATCATCAAAATTAAAATAAATAAACACTTGAAATATATCAGTCTGTGTGGAATGAATGTATACATTATACAAGTTTCACTTTTTGAATGGAATTAGTGAAATAAATCAACTTTTTGATGATATTCTAATTATATGACCAGCACTTGTATGTATATATATATATATATAGATATATATTTATATATCTATATATATATTGTTTCTTGGAGTACACTGTTCCAATAGCCACGAGTTTCCTCTTGGAGCTCATCTATGCGGGTTTCAGTCTTTGTCTCCCAAAGAGAAAAAGGCGCGTGCTGGAGTTTCTCGAGGAGGAGAAGGAGGGGCTCTGAGGTCGTGCAAGAGTTAGTAACGTAGATCTGGTGACTATTTCAATTCTTGCAGAGATAAGAAAAAGGGGGGGGGGGGGTTAACAGACGGAGAGGCGCCAGTTTCTTTAGCTGGCATTTTATGACTTGCAGTGAAAGGATGAAAAGTTTTTTACAATGTGCTGTTTTTTTATCCTCATGTGTGTCTTCGTGCCTATGTGGCATTACACAGTATCCCCCATACCTTCACATTATCATAGAGACAAAGGCACAGCTGCACCTTGAGCATTCACCTTTAATTTAGGACCCTGCCCAATAGTCAGGAAGTGCATAAAGACAAAAGGTTAATGTCTCAAACACCTGGGTTGTCTGACTTGATCTTCTTAGAATGTCACATCTTTACCTCAAAATGTAAAACACAATATTTCAGTTTATATACTATTACATTGTAACCTAGATGTATCATTTTATAAATTTGTATTCCAACAGTTCCCCCTTTGAGAGTTCTAATAACTCTCACAAAATTAAAATTTAGACACTTAAAAGTTAATTATTGTAACCTGTGTTTGTTACAGGCACATGCTACTTACAAGTACTTGCTCTGTGTTGATTGTCTGTAGTGACAAACGGCATGCTGACACAGAAACAAACATGCAGCCAGGGTCTATGGAGTTCTTACGGGTAATAGTCTTTTCTGGTTGGAACTGAAATTTCCTCGTGATGGGCGTGGGTCATTTGTTGAATAAAACACTTGATACTGTGGATGCATAGATAGTACACCAGTAACAAAAACAACAGCAGAATTGCTATTTCCTTGATCCACAGCCAGGGTTTACCTAACAAGTTTCCGAACCATGAAAACTAATCTTCAACCGTCTGGTGTAATTTTCCTGAAAGATCAAGAAAAAAAGAAAGGGGCAGTCGTGGCCTAATGGATAGAATATCGGACTTGTAACCTGAGGTTGTGGGTTCGAATCTCGAGTCCAGCAGGAATTGTCGGTGGGGGAGTGAACAACGAGCGTTCTCTCCACCTTCAATACCACGACTGAGGTGAGACCCTTGAGCAAGGCACAGAACCCCCAACGGCTCCCTGGGTACTGCAGCAATGGCTGCCCACTGCTCCGGGTGTGTGTTCACTACTGTAAGTGTGCACTTGGATGGGTTCAGAGATTGGATCACCATACTTGGCCACACATCAATATTTTATGTTTTATTTATTTTAGAGTGTCTTGTTGGATTTTGTTCAAGTCCTCTGTTGAAACCATTAACCCGGTGCAGCACTCAGAGCCGATAACAGTGCAGGCTCCCTATTGCATTGCAAGAATGTAATCCAATGCCACTCTGTTCTGTAAGATAATTATCTTGTGAGAAGCGAGGGTGTCCGTGATGTTACCCAGGGCAAAAGTCGTATCATTGGCCAGTTGCTGTACAGAATTTGATAAGCTTCTGACTTGATCAAGGGCCTGTATGACACCATAAGATGGGATTAATTCTCCAAGAGTCCTTGAACACCATGAATATGCACAAGTGAGTCCTGGAATGCAGCCATCTTCTTTGTTCGTGGTGGGACCTTAATTATGTAGATGTGGAGACCTTGGGGTGGAGTGCGTATTTTCTCTGATAGCCGGTAGAACATAAACCAGGGTGCGCCTGCCATTGAATTGGCTGGGTAGGATGTTGTAGACAGAAGTTCCACATAACCAAAAGGTGCCAGTCAGTGGAGGAATCATACACCACTGATTTATAGTGAAGAGTTTTGGGAGAGCTGGTGTCCTGTGAAGACACCCTTCTAAGTCCTTTTCCTCTCTCCCTATTGATGGAGTAATGTCCACATGGGATTCTATTCTCGTTTCGACCACAAGGCTGCAACGTTCACAAGGAATTTCACTCAATGGAGTCGAGGCTGGAGCATAATTTCCCAGGCACCAAGGAAAAGTAATTGGCAAGAGTAGATCTGTCATGATGGGAGTAGCTTAGGTTGCAGGATGGTAATCCAGGAATGCAACGCGGAGAAGCTGGAGGAGTTGTGATGTTGTGACAAGTACTCTTGTTGTACCACTGGTATGAACTTCGAATAAGGTGCACGTGTCACAGTTGGAGATGGGGTGTTCCACCCATGGGATTCCTGCTCCTACTGAAGGCGGGTGTGGCATGCAAACGTTCTTTCCAGCAAACAAGGCGTTTCTTGACATATACATCAGCTCTAAGAATATGTTGTTTCTGGAGTCTAGATTTTGTGCGATGTCCATAATGATTACTAGTATGGCAAACTTGATTATGTTGATGGGTGACTGAATTTCTCGTATGTGATTCT
Source organism: Schizopygopsis pylzovi (assembly GCA_027422435.1). Lineage (NCBI taxonomy): Eukaryota > Metazoa > Chordata > Actinopteri > Cypriniformes > Cyprinidae > Schizopygopsis > Schizopygopsis pylzovi. Next base: position 30,710,057 of record CM049817.1, read on the forward strand.
CTGTTTTGTGTATTTTTTTTCTGTCTTCCATGACAGTTGGCTCGACAGTGGGTCTAGTTGTCTTTTAGAGGCTTTATAAGCAGTTGAAGAAGTCGGTGTGTATGGGTCTTGGGACAGCCATCAAGTGGTATCTGCACAGAGTACGAAAGAAAACAAAAGATGATGGAGCAGTATTTGTTGTAAAAGACTGCAAACACTAGGGTTGTATCCTTTTTTTGATCTGCTATTCTTGTTCCTTCTTTCCCTTTTTATTAATTCCTGCGACACCTAAAGCACAGTGAGGTAAGGATGGACTAGTGGATGGGAAAGGCCTATGAGGGAGTCTTCACCGCAGGGTTGGCCCCCGAAGCCTGTTGCATTCGGTACTTCCCTGGGCTCCTCACTGGTCCGTGTGACCTATTCTATCCCTGCAGGTGGGGGAACAATGTTACAGTGTGACACATGAGTCCAAGTTTTCCTTCCCTGACACAACACTGTAGCTGCTGTAATTAACATCACTTGATGTGGTCATTCCAGGGAATGCGCGCTCCCTCGTTCTTGTGCAGACAAGGAACGAGCAGACTGAGGTGGACTTTATGCAAAAATACATTAATTTATTCCAGCACTAATATAACAAGATACCCAGGAAGGTCCATGCTTGATGTCGTTCAAATGATAGGTGTGATTATTTGGAATGTAGGATGTTTTAATTTGTGCCTTAACCTGTGTAGTAGATACAATTAGTAGATGTACTTTGTGTGTCAAATGCGGAATGTTTGGTCTTGAGCAGAAACTGTCGTCGTCAGCAATAAGTTGGTGTGGATGACAGTTAACCTTTATCATCATAATTTATGATTACAGCACGTATAGAGATCTGTAAAGATATCTTCCTTCATGTGATGAATTGAATATCAGATTATGTAGGCATGGAAAAAGAAGCCATGCGGGGCTCCGCCCCACAAGAACAATCTGATTGGGACAGCCACCCGTGAGTGGACCCAAATCGAGCTGCTTAAAATGGACAACAAAAGCTTTTAGCTTTAGACTTCGTCTCTCACTCACTGCTCGCAAACTTGCTAAAACCTTGGCGTCTTCAGTGATCGCCCGGGAAGCGGTCCCCGCCTTTACCATCAGGCTGACCACCAGAAGAACCAAACAGTTAGTCGCTGAAGAAACTATCAAACTATCAGAATTATATATAGTTTGTCAAGATTCATTTTGTCCCATTTAATTTAATCTATTTGTAAACAATGACATGTGCAAACAAAGAGTGTTCAGAGTGCCAGCATCCTCGTGCAGGTTAACAGGTTAATTATTCTCTCTTTAAATCAGTTAAGCTTATGAGAAATTTGAATCAATGATTGAATTAAGATTTTTTTTTTTTTTTTACAAATTAAACTATTTTTTCAGATACAGTAGGTTTACTTAACAAGTATACATTTATTTAAAATCTTTTGTTGGTTAACATTGACGACATAGATAATTAGGAATGCTGTTCCTTTAAGACGGAAGGTATGCAAGTAATACTGACAGACATTCAGTTTTTCAACCACCTGTTTACGCTCACATAAGCCATTACTGACTGTATTTGCGTGAGATACTCTACTCAATAGACATTTGGACAGCTGTGTGTGTATTTGAGCAATGAGCACTGATCGCACGCTGTATAGGAACTGAAGAAGTGGAGTGTGCAAGAGAGAGAGCACTTCTATCGGCGTGATTCTGCCTATCAGTGTTCCTGTGGCTCAGTGGTAGAGCATTGTGTTAGCAGCGCAAAAGGTTGTGGGTTTTATTCCCAGGGAACACATATAATGAAAAAAATAAAATGTATAGCCTGAATATCAGTCGCTTTGGACAAAAGCGTCTGGTAAATGTATTGCACGTTCACTAACTTTAAGTTAATCGACAACGAATTGTGACTCCCGGGAAAAACGGGACGTCTGGTCACCCAGTCCCTAACCCTTCAGGTGCTGAGGCCATTGTTTCAGATCGCTAGTTCACATTTTGGTAGCCTACCCATCCGTTGCGACTGCCATACTGAGACTAGCTATGCAAACACCCCTCATCCAACGACAGATGGACATTTTGAAAGACAAGACAGTTAACTTAGCCTTAACAAGACAATTAACTTAGTATTTTGAATGTCTGGTAGTCCTCAAATAACATTCTAGTCCCGTCTCATCTTGTTAAAGCTTGAAGACAAATTTCATCATAGTTTTTATCATCAGATATTAATTTTAGTTCATCAACGTCTCATCTTAGTCACAGAAAAAAAGGTTTGCTAACAAATATTTTTCATTGTAGTCTTCATCGACAAAATGAACACATCATCTAGTGATCTTTTCTCGTGCTGTTTTTGCCACAACAAACAGCAGTTACAGCAGCTAGAGTGAAATATCCAAAAGTCAAGAGTCAAATGACTCAACTAACGCAAATGTTTATGTTCATCAAACCAAACTATTACTTTCAAACAGACATCAACATCTAAACCTGTTAATCTCAATAAGACCTTTTGTAAATGTAAATAAGGAAAAAATGGTGCTCTGACCGTGCATTTAATTCAGAATGGACAGACTCATTTATGTTCATACTGCTCACTGGGAGCACTAAATCATTGTGTCTCATAAGTTCAAAAACCGTGGATCTTATTAAAAGTGCCAATGTGAAATTCTATTATGAGACAAAATAAGGTTATGTGTCAGGGTTCTGTCACTTCGGTCTAGTGTTATTCATGGTTTTGTGACAGAGCCCTGATACTCCCATCATGTCCGGGTTTTCATGTGAGCGTGTGACTTCGAGTGTGCTCGAGTCGCGCGCTCTCTCGTCTGCGTACATTGTTTTGTGTGGAGCGTGGTGTTTGGATCCCGGCACTCATGTCTTGAATTTCGGTTTGTGTCGGGGTTCGGACACTCGCGCTCCATTTTCTGTCATTGTGTGAGTGTGCGGTCTCGGGTTCGCTCGACACCGCACACTCTTGTCCACGTGTGTTTTGTTGTGTTGCACGCAGTTCGTGTTTCTATCGGCTGCATGCATTTATGTTATATCTTGTGCTGTGTGGCACGCAGCTTGTATATTCATTGGCTGCGTGCTTTCATGTTGTCATGTCTTGTGTGAACATGTGGCTTATGAGTTTTCTCATTAGCTGCGTGTTCATGTCCTGTTTTGCACATGGCTGGTGATTTGTTTGCTGGCCATGTGCTTGTGTTTCTGTTTTGTGTGAGCATGTGGCTTCTGTCCTAGTTTTCTGTGTGCCACGTGCTCTCGTGTCAATTTGTCTTGACCCCACCCATCTTGTTACCTGTTTATTGATTAATTTTCCCCAGCTGTTTTCCTTCGTTACCCTCCTCATTTGCTCCCTTTATAATCTCCTTGTGTTTGCAGTTCCGTGTGGGTTCGTTACCCAATGTTAGATGTCGTCTGTGTCCAGCCTTGTCCTGCCCTGTCCAGCCTTGTCCTGCCCAGTCTTGTCCTGCCCTGTCCAGCCCTGCCTTGCCTGCTAGCCAGTTTGTTTTTTCCCCTACGGGGTAGTTTTTGTTTGTTTGTTTTATTATTGTAAATAAAAAGCCCTTTAACCTCCAGCAATTGGGTCCTCGTCCTCTTCCCATCTCCAATCCCTGACAGAACGAACCCACCATGAAGAGGACCCAGCGGAGGAAGGGCTTGCACCGCCCGCCACCAGCCTCCACACTGTCCAGCCCCCTCTACGAGCGCATCCTCCAGTTTAAGGTCCTGAGCTTCTTCCGTCAGCAGGGCACTGACGTGAGGACGTTTGCCCAGAAGTTCAGCGATGTGGCAGAGGGTTTGGGGTTCAACCATGCGGCACTCAAGGACCTCTTTAATAGTGCCTTGGATGAGCCCCTCAACTGGTGGAGGAGGAGGGGGCTGGATCACCTGTCGTTTGGGGAGTTTGTGGGGTTCCTGGCTCGTTCCCCAGCGACGGAGGCTGGAGCACCTCCAGTGGCGGTCGAGGATGCTACAGCGCCTCCACTGGTGGTCAATGGAGCGGCTGCACCCCCAGTGGAGGCCGTCCAGGAGCTCGCTGTCGGCCAGGAGGCTGTTCCAGAGCCTGTTCCAGTCCAGGAGCCCACAGAGCCCGCTCCAGTGGAGGCCAAAGAAGCTGCAGCGCTTTTCTCACTTTTTTCAAAATCTTCATCTTTCTCTTTATCTTTCTCTCCTTCCCTTGCTAGCTTGTACTTATTTGAACAATGCCTGAGACTTGGTGTTATTGCCACTTCCTCTGTATGTTTGCCTCAAGATTAATCACTTTATGTACTCCCCAATTGTAAGTCGCTTTGGATAAAAGCGTCTGCTAAATGACTAAATGTAAATGTTAAACTATATTACCAATAAAATACATATGAACTTATTTTAAGTATATTTTTCTTATTCTGTTTAATTGAACTGAGCAGTAATGGGTCAGACTTAAACGATTTCTTATCTTGTCAGTAAGAAATGTTAGGAAACATAAAAGTTGTAATGATTTTTCCTTTAAATATTTGTAAAAATTATTGTAATACTCTACAGGCCCTTCTACAATAATTATGTAAGAATATACTGACAGTACAGAACATTTCAACTGATTATATGTATTATTTCTTATTCAGATACACAGAGAGTCAGATCTTGTAGCTCATCAGGATTAAGGTTATGCCTCAATCTAGTGTTCATCCTTAGTATTATAGTCTTCACCTTTTACCTATTATCAGTGATAGTTTAAATGAATGACTTCACACTTTGAATCATTATTTAAGCATTAGTAAATAGTCAGTTCATCCTCTATAAAGCATTGTCCCAACATAATTAGTCATTGGTAAGCAGTTTATAAATACAGATATAAATGTTTTTATAATTGATAAATAATGTTTGATAATTGTATTTTCATACTGTATTAATGATCAATTTATCATTTCTAAATTATTACATTGTTTACAAACCAGTTATTTATGAGTTGTCAGTGGTTCATAAGATCATATAGAAAGTGTAATAAGTGATTTAAGTGTACATTTATAAATCTTATTTAGACACATGATAATAATTTCTCAGTTTTAATAAATGCTTTATTAACATATTCCTGCTGTAATTCATGATTAACATCAGAAATATATTATTTGGTTGTTCTCATTGTGATGATTAAGGGAATTTGGGCTTTTTTTCCCTCCTATTTATATTTCTGTGAAACATTTCATGTTCATAATCACCCTGGAGTGCTCAAAATTGTGAAAATGAATGGGAATATAGTTCAGAGATATTTTACTCATAAGAATTTTAAAGGGTATCAACAATTGTGTCCAAAATCTGTTTGTGAAAAACGTTAATTTCATAATAAAATTTTCCCCCATTTTCAGTTGTCTTAGTTCAATGAAAGGTTAGATTTGTTAATATTTTAAAAGGATTTTAAAAGGATTAATAATGCAGGTTTATTTTCAGAGCCTTCTTTGATGATATTGTAACGCCACACCAGCAGAGGGAGCCCTTGCCCAAGTACTGACTGTTACCGCTCCCTCTGCTTCCTCTATGGTGACTTCCTGTTTGGCAGCCATATAAAGAGGGCCATGCCAAACAGGCCTTTGCAAAGTCTTGTTCCACTGTTATTGGACACTACTTAGCGTTTTCATTGTCTTGTTTTGCCATGTCTGTGTTTTGGACTCTGGATTGTTCTCGTTTCATGATTGTTTACCGCCTGCCTTGACCATTGCCTGTATTTTTATTTACTCTTTTGCCTTGCCCTGGATATTGTTGTTTGCTGGTGTTCGACCCTGCCTGCCTTGACCACGTTCTGTACAATAAAGCTTGCAATTGGATCTTATCCCTGTTGTCACGCTCCAGTCCTCATTGCAGAAGACTTTGCCCACCACAGATCCAGCAGCTTTTTCAAACACCAGACCAACCTTGGATCCAGTATCTCGCCTCATTCACCTTTGTCAAGGTACTCGTTCTATTGAGGATTATGTTATGTATTTTTGTGAACTGTCACGTAGTGGACTTTAATGATGTGGCACTCAAAGACATTTTTTGTTTTGGCTTAAAACAAGAAATGTCATGTTTAATGCCATATCAGACCCCTCACTGGACACTTGTCTTGAACAATATATTGACTTTGCTTTGCGGATTAGTGGCTCTACATTTACTGTGGGGATTGCTGATGAGGAACCCTGCTATCCTCCAGTATCTACCACACCAGAGTATTTGCACATCATGTCTGAAGTGGTTCACAAAATGGCTGCCTTATCAGAGCCTGCTAACGTCATGCCTGCTATGCCAGAGCCTGCTAACGTCATGCCTGCTATGCCAGAGCCTGCTAACGTCATGCCTGCTACGCCAGAACCTGCTAACGTCGTGCTTGTTACGCCAGAACCTGCTAACATCATGCCTGCTACGCCAGGACCTGCTAACGTCATGCCTGCTACGCCAAAGCCTGCTCAAATCATTCCAGTTAAGTCAAAGTTTGCTCATGTCATGTCTACTAAGTCAAAGCCTGATCACATCATGTCTGCTAACCCCAGGGCCTGCTCACGTTATGCTGGCTACTCAAGAGATTATTCACAACATGGCTGTCATTCAAGAGCTCCGTTGTAAGATGGATGCCACTCAAAAATCTCTTCAGCAAATGGCCGCCGTTCCAGAGTCTGCTCCCGTCATGCCGGCCACACCAGAGTCTGCTCCAGTCATGCCGGCCACGCCAGAGTCTGCTCCCGATTTTTTTTTTTTGGGGGGGGGGGGGGCTATAGTACTCAAGATCCTGCAGATGCGGAGCTTGTGCCAGGACTGATTGCTAGTGTGTTGGACCCACCACTGATGTCGGTGCGACCAGCTGGCATCCCCAGGGCCACAGCACTGGCTGCCACCGAGACTGTTCCACTGACCTCAGTGCTTCCTGTGATGGCGGTCGCTGTTTTGTGCGTGTGGGCTTCACACTGCACTTCTGAGGCCTCTCCTGTCCACGAGTCTGTTCCTGAGTACTCTCCTGTCTACGAGTCTGTTCCAGTGCCTCCAGAGGCGGCAGCGTCCGCTGCAGAACCTCCAGAGGCGGCGGCGTCCGCTGCAGAACCTCCAGTGGCATCGGCTTCCGCTCTAGAACCTCCAGAGGTGGTGGCACCCACTCATGAACTCGCGGTATGTCCTGTCACGGCCAAGGAGGCCATTCCTGAACTCACGGTCTGTACTGCCACGGCCACTGTGGCCCCTGCTCTGCCTGCCCTGCCATGGCCCCCTGCTCTGCCTGCTCCGCCATGGCTCCCTGCTCCGTCTGTTCCGCCATGGCTATATGATCCAGGTCCTCCACTGCTCCATGATACAGGACCTCTCCCTCTGCACGGACCTGGCCCTCCGTCCCACCCCCTGGTCTATATCGTTCCCACGACCCTCCTGGACTGTTGCTTTTGAGTGCCAATTCTGTAACGCCACACCAGCAGAGGGAGCCCTTGCCCAAGTACTGACTGTTACCGCTTCCTCTATGGTGACTTCCTGTTTGGCAGCCATATAAAGAGGGCCATGCCAAACAGGCCTTTGCGAAGTCTTGTTCCACTGTTATTGGACAATACTGAGCGTTTTCATTGCCTTGTTTTGCCTTACCTGTGTTTTGGACTCTGGATTGTTCACGTTTCATGATTGTTTGCCGCCTGCTTTGACCATTGCCTGTGTTTATGTTCACTCTTTTGCCTTGCCCTGGATATTGTTGTTTGCTGGTGTTCGACCCCGCCTGCCTTGACCACGATCTGTACAATAAAGCTTGCAATAGGATCTTATCCCTGTTGTCACGCTCCAGTTCTCATTACAGATATTTACCAAAGGTGCCAATCATTTTGTCATCACTGGTGTGTACTTGTCTGTGTGGGCAGTGGTACTATGGTGATTTAAATTAAAATATTTAATTACAAATTGTTTCCAAACAAGTCAAACACTTGGGTGCCCACTTTAACTTGGTAAAAATGTTTCACATCTTGACTGTAAAACATGATTTTCTCTGTCAATTTTCTGTTTCTTTTTGCTCATCCTACGGAGTAAAATGAAATAAATTTCAGTGAACCTGAACAGAAGTAATTCTATTTTCACCAGAGTAATATATTATTTGAGTATCTGTGCATTTACTCAAATGCTTTGAGTACTTCGTCAACTCCATTTTTCACAGACATTTTCCTGTCTATCTCACTGAAAAGCAGATGTTGTAGACAGCCTAACTTTACCTGTCCTTTTATTGCTTTATTTTTGAAGTGTAAAATTGTTTACTAATCTTGTCCAAGTGAACACTCTTGCACTGCAAGGTTGTCATTTTTCTCAGTGTGTAATCAACTAACTCCCCGGTAATTTCTTGTTTTCCCAGAAACAGAATAAACTAATGTGCATATTTCCTTTTTATGGTTTTGTTTCTCTATCTTTGTTCCTGTTTCAGTGAGATGCCTCTGATGCGTGGTATGCCTAGCAAACCTCATCCAGTGCTCCAGACTCTTGGGTAATCTTAGTTCTCATTTTATGTCTAATTTCTTCATAAAACATATAATTACATTTTTATTATCAAACCCAACAGCCTCATCTTTGGTGGTTAACTGAAATATTATAGAAAATTCACTTCATGAGTTAATTTACCAATATAATATTTCCACTATTAAGGTTTAACTTATTTGGCTTACTGTTTGCTGAAAAGGGGCTTGAGGAAGTGGCTTCAAATCAAGCTTAGATATGACCCCCAAAAAGGTGTAATTAGTTTTAGATGCAATGAGTCCATTCCGAATTGGCTTGTGGGTATGGAAGACCACTCCAAAAAAATAAAATAAAGAGAAAAAAGACAGAGAGATTAGGGAAAACTGTATCTGGTCTCCAATAGGAATAGGAGAGAGTGGGGTAAGATGAGCCAATTTTTACTTATGTGGTCCTCAAGATAATTTACATTAAAATAACAAATTTAATAATACAATTTAATTTACTATACTTATTTATTTTCTCAAAGTTAACGTAAACAACATAAAACCAACCAAATTAAGTTTACATTTCAATCTTTAATTGTTTGCATTTCTGAAACAATATGTTGAACACTAATGTTGTAATCTTCTGAAAAAACAGACTAAACAGAGTTTGTTGAGTAAATTATTTATTATTTTTCAAAAATTTTGTCAAAAGATTCTTGGCATGATAGCTTTTCTACAATGACGAACAAGCCATTAAGGGACTACAGGTGGAAAGATATATCTGATTATAATGTGAGGAAAAGCATCTTCTGTGTGTTTTTTTATCAGAGATGGATTTGTTGCACTTGTACACAGGGGCGCGGGAAGGTGTTTTATGTAGGGGGTGCTGTGGGGGGGGGTAGTCAATTTCTGCGTATAAATATTACGCCAAATAGAAACAGAAAATCGTGCTATAGCCTACGCACTTTCATGAGATCGTGTTAGACAACAATTAGCTATTTTACAAATGGAAATAGGCTACAATGAATTCATAACAATGTTTTACATTCAAGCTACATTCAAGCTTAAAAACCCTTCAAATGTATAGTGAAAAGTTATTTTAAAATCCTTTAAATTTCAAGGACAAAGATTTACATACTTTTTTTTTATTATTGAATACAATTATAAAATAAAACGCAAATTATAATCGGGCCTGTTTTAGGCTTTCCCTTATTTTTATATTTTAGATGGTGAGGTGACGGGGAAAAATGACTCGCCATCTCCTCATTGGACGCGCAGAGAGAAATATATGCATCTTAACGGATTACATGGGCTAATGAAGAGTTTTTGCTTTGCTTTGAATTATTTCGTTTTAAAGTAGTATTTTAAAGCTTTCTATAGATATATTTATCATATCTCTGAGCCAGTTTCGAGTTGCCGAGTTTCGGTTCATCATTGAAGCGCTCTTGTTCAAAACCGGCAGAAAGTGCATTCTCTGTTTTCCTATTTTATAAAAGCACACTGTTGATATTATGAATGCACACAAATAAACGTAGACCCTTTACAGATCCAAATGATATATTACTCTTACCTTTATGAGAAAAAAATCACACGGCGTATTTTAAGTTGTTTTTACTGTAAGAAAAAAATCCAAGTGACCACGCTGGAGCCTCCATGTCCTGTAAAGCTCGCTTCAGCTTCCACTCTCCACACAAACTGTTGGATATTGCACATTTATATAGGTTAAACATTTAAGCTAACACTGTGATATGCTTGAACTGTTTATAGGCCTATCTATCGATTTTATTTTAGTCAAGTCGTGATGATTTGATAAGGCTAAATTAATCAAACATAGGCGATCAACTCTGATGCTGGCCGCTTGGTCGTTGCTTAAAAGAAAAAAAAAACATTTAACGAACAAAAAATGCTCCCAAGGTTTTTCTAAATTAACTTTATGAAGAAAAAAAACTAAACATAGTCTAATCACTTTTCCATTACATACAAAACTGAACTATTTTAATAGGTAGCTATAAGCTGTTTTGGGAGAAGGGAAAGACTCATATCGCTGAGAACAAAACAAAAAAAAAAAAGTTTTTTTCTCCTACTTGCGTACTATCTATGCATCCACTGTATCAAGTGTTTCTTCCAGCAAATGACTCCCGCCTCTCACGAGGAAATGACAGTTCCAACCAGAAAAGATTATTACCCGTAAGAACTTCACGGACCCTAATTGCATGTTTTGTTTCTGTGTCAGCATGCAATTACATATAAGCAACACAGAACATGTACAATGTGCCTGTAACGATCACAAGTTACAAGAATTAACTTTTAAGTGTCTAAATTTGTATTTTGTGAGAGTTATTAGAACTCTCAAAGGGGGAATTGTGAGATTACAAATTTTATTTAAATGTTTAATTTAGATTCTTATTATTCACTTCCTGACTAAGATTGTCTAGCCATGAGATTGCTTCCTGACCATTGAGCGTGAGATACAGCTGTGCCTTTGTCTCTATGATAATGTTAAGTTAAATGAATCAGACCACTGAGGCTCTCTGCAAATGGCTTTCGGATCCCCTGGCCCAGACGTGGATTCGTTAGGTTGATTGGATTATGGCTTTCGGATCCCCTGGCCCAGACGTGGATTCGTTAGGTTGATTGGATTAGTGTCTATGCATTTGAATAACTATAATGTTGCCACGGAAAGTTTTCCACCTCCAAAAGTCCCTCCTCCAATAATACCTATAAGACACCCTGTAAATTACTTGAGATTGAGATTTCGATGACTACAGATACCAACAGCTTGTGTTCTCAATAAAAAAATCCTGCTGACGATCCAATCCGAAGTCTCCTGGTCTTCTCTTCTGAGTTTTCTACACTTTAGAAGAACCAAGTTCACAACAAGTGTTTTGTTGTTAGATGTAATAATGAACATAGCAGTCGTCATTTACTCCAGACATCTGAGCCACAGAAGACATTGTGGATTACCTTTTTTTCGGAAGGGAATGCGCCCCCGATCTGCCAAAAAAATAACGTATAGAATTATAATTTCCTAATAAAGTAGCAAGTTTCAAGATGATTGAGGCTAAAGTTTACCATCTCTCAGAGAGCGACTCGGAAGAGAGGGGTGGGGTGAGCAGAGCTCATTTTACATTTAAAGCGGTATGCAACAATATGGTTTGCTTTGAAGAGAGCTGTTTTTGGCAAGGTACAGTAAAAAGGGCGTATTTTACACTACCATTGAGAAATTTTAACCAAAGTATGTTATAGACTTTTCATTAAGAGCCTAAAGAATCATACCAACTTGTGGAAAACGGGCATCCGATGACCCCTTTAATTAAACTTAAATTGAATTTCTCATTGAACTTAAATATATTAATTCTTCCCTAACCATATTTTGAAATTACGCATAAGTAAAAACTACCAACTTAATTATTAATCATTATTAATTTCCAACTTAAAGTCATTGCAACACTACTCACAAAACAAGTATATATCACTAATTCCAGAGATGCACTTCTGATTTAAAAGGTAATATATACCATCAGATAAACCTTTTTACCTTTTACCAATTCTTATTTCTTCCTTTTTTTGTGTCGGAAATGTAAAGTCCCCTTTCAGTCGGTTACTTCGAATCACGTCAGTCACCAAAAAATTGGGATCTTGCTTAAAGAGACCAATCTACTTCGAGTATAACAAAACAAGCCAATTCACATAAGCATGTGATGATTGCATCCAGCTGACGCTGATTGAGGCTCGAGTATGATTGCAGGTGCATCGCATACCAGCTTTTCGTTTTGGAGCCGAGCAGTTATATTGTTCTGCTCCTGACCTGCTACTGTCTCAGAGTGTCAAACGGAACGAGTTCATTGCGCTCTCGGGAATATCTGCATGCTGGCGGTACGGCCCTTCAGCAGTGGTGGTTTCCTGTGTCGAGTGGATTGTACAGATTACTTCTGGCAGTCGCCTGGCTGGTCTTATGGTGACAGTAATGCATTTTCCATCAGGAGATGCATGACGAGCTCACCACGACGTGGATGGGACCTTTCACTGCCAGAATTCGACTGGGTGGCTCGTCCTCCCTCACCACCCTTGACGGTGGGATAGCACGGGGTATACAGAGATCCCCCCGGAGGAGCAGTCGGTATCTATGCAGTTGTGTCTGAATACCACTGCCACCTGGCGGGGCAAGCCTTTGCTCCCCTCCTGGGCCTGCAGGTACTCGTTGGCCCTGATCGGCTGTGCCTATGTGGCTTGTGGAGAAGCTACATACCATGGCATTGTTGCAGGTTCATAAGGCACTGAATGACCTGCACGATGGTAATCATGACCCAGAAGTTCTCACGGAACTTTGTGCCGCTACTGACCTTGCGCTCCGAGTGACAAAGGTTACTGCACTGTCTTTGGGTCATGTGATGTCCACATTAGTGGTTCAGGAATGCCATCACTGGCTGTACCTAGTTGACATGAGGGAAGCCAACAACTTTTGGTTCCTGAATGCCTCCCTATCTCAGGCGCCCTCTCTAAATGCCCCCTCTCTCTTCGGAGACAAGGTGGATAACTTTGCAGTTAAACAAATCCTGCCCCGGCGTGCAGCTGCTGCCTCCGCCCCCGGGCAGCAAAAGCAGCCTCATCCAGGCAAGCAACGCCGTGGAGCCGGTCGCAGGGCAGCCGCAGGGCAATCCAGAGATGGATGGTACTGCTCTTCTAGAGATGGTGAATGCACAACTCCCTCCCCCAGAGGAGGGCCGGGTGGAGAATCTTTTGTTTCTATTTTCTCTGCCTCACAGTCAGTGGTACCCAAAAACTTGACAAGAGAACAGTTTCCTCTATCTCTGGGAGGGGGAGTTGTGGATCCAACAATGTGCCAGTCCTAGATCCCACTCACCCTTCTCTCTTGCCAGTGGGCAGCAGAGGACGCTGTCAAATGTGCTATTCATGCACCCTCTGCCTGGGCGCAGGAAAGTCTTGCACCGCACACTCTGACCCTGCTTCGGACCGCCAATGAGCCACCTGAGGCCAGTCCCTGCGTTCCCCCTCACTGCCTCACTGCCCTACTGCGGGTACGTTGGTGGCTCTGTTCTGGGAGCCTGGCTAGAAAAATCCAGCCTGTCATGATGGCTCCTTAAGACCATCATACTTGGCTATGCGATTCAGTTCGCCCGGCATCCCCCCAAGTTCAGGCGCGTCCACTTCACTTCAGTGAAGGTCGCAGATGCCCATGTCTTGTGCGCCAGTGAAGTTACTGGCGAAGGACGCGATCGAGCCGGTCCCTACAGGAGATTTGAAGAAGAATTTTTACAGCCCCTACTTCATTGTACCCAAGAAAGGTGGTGGTTTATCTTGGATCTGCGTGTCTTGAACCGGGCCCATCACAAGCTACCTTTCAAGATGCTTATGCAGAAATGCATCTTCGGGTGTACACGTCCCCGAGATTGGTTTGCAGCAATCGACCTGAAGGACGCGTACTTTCATGTTTTGATCCTTCCACGCCACAGGCCATTCCTGCGATTTGCGTTCAAAGGTTGAGCATATCAGTACAAGGTCCTGCCCTTTGTGCTGTCCCTGTCTTCACGAAAGTTGCGGAGGTGGCCCTTGTTCCCCTGAGAGAATGGGGCATTTTAATTCTCAACGCTTTAATTCTCAACCACCTCCACGATTGGCACATACAAGCTCAGTCTCAGGACCAGTTGTTTGAACAATGGTACTCTTGCACCTCAGCCGGTTGGGTCTTCGGGTCAACTGGGAAAAGAGCAAACTCTCCCAGACACAGAGGATCTCTTTTCTCAGTATGAAGTTGGATTCGGTCGAACAGACAGCACACCTTATGCAGGAACGTGCTCAGTCGGTGTTTGAATATGAACTGCTTGAATATGTTCACCGCTTCACAATGAGACCGCTTCAACACTTTGAGCAGGAGTGCAGGTCTCCAGGCATGCTGTGGTACACACGGATGCCTTCACTACCAGGTGAGGTGCCATGTACAACGGGCTTGCAGTATCAAGGGTATGGATGGGTTTCCAACTGCATTGGCACATCAACTGTTGTTTTTCACAGTGCGCCTGACCTTGAACCGTCTCAAGTCAAGGTCAAGGTTTCTTTATTTGTCACATAATAAATTATGCAGGGTATAACTAGAAGTGAAATGTAATCAAATCAGGTCCGCTCAGTGGACAGTGCAGAAGAATAAAAAACAAGAATTATATAAAAGTAACACAACACAAGAGCATATATATGGTAAAAAAAAAGAAATAAGAGTAAAATATGCAATACAAAAAGTGCAAAACAGTAAGATGTGCAAAACATTAGGATGTGCAAAAAAAACAGTGTACTGGGATTTAATAAATAGTGATATGAATAGAAGGGATGTGCAGACGGGTTATTCAGGGTATGTACACAAAAAAACGGGTGATGAGAGTATGGATGTATTTCCAGTAACAATCTTGTAGGTGATTATGAGACTGGGTTTGTGTTTAGGAGCCTGATGGCCTGAGGGAAGAAGCTCCTCCTCAGTCTTTCAGTTTTTGCCATCATGCTCCTGAAGCGCTTGCCAGATGGCAGTAAACGGAAAAGATGGTTACCGGGGTGAGTTGAGTCTTTGATGATTTTTACAGCTCTGCTTTTGCAGCGTTTGAGGTAGGTGACCTGCAGAGAGGGAAGAGCAGACCCTGAGATGCATTCAGCTAAACGCACGACTCTCTGCAGAGCTTTGCAGTCCTGGTTTGTGGCGTTACCATACCACACTGAGATGCACTGAGTCAATACACTTTCTATAGCCCCTGAATAGAAAGTTTTCAGGATAGCTGGTGAGACCCTGAATTTCCTCAGCTGTCGCAGATGGTACAGTCTTTGCCTGGCTTTCTTAACCTGAGTCTGAATGTGTGTAGTCCATGTCAGGTCCTCGGAAATGTTTACACCGAGGTACTTGAAGCTACTCACCCTCTCCACAGGGGTCCCACTGATCATAAGAGGGGTGTAGGGCCGCTGCTGTCTCTTCCTGAAGTCGACAATCAGCTCTTTAGTTTTGCTCACGTTCAGAGAGAGACAGTTGTCCTGGCACCATGATGTGAGTCTCTCCACCTCATCCAAGTATGCGGCCTCGTCATCGTTGTTAATGAGGCCCAGAACCACAGTATCGTCCGCAAATTTGACAATAGAAGTGGAGCTGTGAGAGGACACGCAGTCGTGTGTGTAGAGAGAGAGTGCAGGGGGCTCAGGACACAGCCCTGTGGGGCTCCTATGTTCAGGGTGATGGAGTTGGAGGTGAACTGGCCGACTTTCACCACATGTGGTCTGGCGGTGAGGAAATCTTGAATCCAGTCACAGAGTGAAGTGTTTAGGCCGAGGTCTGAGAGTTTGACAGCTAGCTTGGTGGGGACTATAGTGTTGAAAGCTGAGCTATAGTCAATCACAAAGGGCGTTTATGAGGCAAGCACATGCTTAGGATAACTGGTTGAAAACAACTCGTTCAAGTGTTTTTGCTATGAATGGAAGGAGAGAGACAGGTCTGTAGCTATCGTTGAGTGAAATGTTAAGTGTCAGTTTTTTGATTAGTGGGGTTACCCGAGCCTGTTTCAATGCATTGGGGAAGGTGCCTGTAAGGAGAGATGTGTTGATGATGTGTGAGTGCAGGTAAGAGTGTAGAAGATATTGCATGGAGAAGGTGTGAGGGTATTGGATCTAGAGGACATGTTGTAGGATGGCTGGAGATGAGAAGTTTGGATACTACGTGAGGGGACAGAAGGAGAAGAGGGGAGTTTTATCAGCAGAGGAGAGAGTTGAATGTTTTGAAGAGATTGCGTGCATCAGATGTCAAATCAAATCAAATCACTTTTATTGTCACATCACCACAGCACGTGTGCCTTGGTGAGTGACATTCTTGAGAGCGTGCTCCAGACAGTGCAGAAAAAATGTAGATATAGACAGTACATACTTACACAGAAGACAATGTGCAGAACATATAGTAAGTACACACAGTGTACTATTAGACATACTTGCAGTTATCAATACACATTATTCACAAAATGTACACATTTTATATTATGTACACCTATATACACAAAGGTATGCGAAAAAATAAATAAATAATAATAATAATAATCAAAAATAACAATAAAAGTTGCAGCAGATTTACATAGGCCGGATACGCAATGGCATGGATGTGCGTTGCATGGTATCCAGTGGTAGCAGATAGATTTACATTTACATTTATGCATTTAGCAGACGCTTTTATCCAAAGCGACTTACAGTACATTCCGGTTATACATTTTTGTCAGTATGTGTTCCCTGGGAATCGAACCCACAACCTTTGCGCTGCTAACGCAATGCTCTACCGCTGAGCCACACAGGAACACACACACTGCTAGATTGTTGTTTTTGTGCAGTGTGTGCGTGTAGTCCAGTTGAACTGTGTTAAAGTGCAGTGCATATTGTAAAGTGGGAGTGTGCTGTAGGGTGTATTAGTTTTTTCTGTTCATTAGCCTGATAGCCTGAGGGAAAAAGCTATCCCTCAGTCGGCTAGTGCGGGATCGGATGCTGTGGAGACGTCTTCCTGAGGGCAGCAGAGAGAGCAGTCTGTGGGACGGGTGGCTTGAGTCTTTGATAATCCTCCGGGCTTTCCTTGTACACCGCCTGGTGTAGATGTCCTGGAGGGAGGGAAACTCACCTCCAACAATGTGGCGGGCAGTTCGCACGACCCTTTGTAGAGCTTTGCGGTTGCCAGCGGTGCTGTTTCCAAACCAGGCGGTGATGCAGCCGGTAGGGATGCTCACATAGTGCAGGTGTAGAAGGATCTGAGGATGCTGGGGCTCATTCCAAACTTCCTCAGCCTTCTCAGGAAGAAGAGGCGTTGATGTGCCTTCTTCAGCACTGCGTCTGTGTGAGCGGACCATGTGAGATCCTCGGTGATGTGAACGGCGAGGAACTTAAAGCTGTTAACCTGCTCCACAGGTGTCTTGTCAATGGTGATGGGTGTGTGTTCTCTGCTCTGTCTCCTGAAATCCACCACCAGCTCCTTGGTCTTGTCGATGTTGAGTGAGAGTTGGTTCTCCTAACACCTTTTAGTCAGGGTACTCACCTCCTCTCTGTAGGCCGTGTCATCGTTGTCGGTGATCAGGCCTATCACCGTTGTGTCATCAGCAAATTTGGCGATGATGTTGGAGCTGTGTGTTGCTGTACAGTCGTGTGTGTACAGGGAGTACAGGAGTGGGCTGAGGACGCAGCCCTGCGATGCACCAGTGTTGAGAATCAGAGAAGATGAGGTGTTGTTGCCCATTCTGACCACCTGACTTCTGCCTGTCAGGAAGTCCAGGATCCAGCTGCACAGAGATCTGTTCAGTCCCAGAGTCTGGTGCTTCGCAACCAGTGTGCAAGGCACTATGGTGTTAAATGCTGAACTATAATCCACAAACAGCATCCTCACATAGGTGTTCTTATTTTCCAGGTGGGAGAGAGCAGTGTGCAGGGTGAAGGCAATAGCATCGTCTGTGGAACGGTTACTGCGATATGCAAATTGTAGTGGGTCCAGTGAAGCAGGCAGCACAGAGCAGATGTAGTCTCTGACGAGCTTCTCAAAACACTTGCTGAAGATGGGGGTCAGAGCAACGGGCCTCCAGTCATTCAAGCAGGTGATTTTATTTTTCTTTGGTATGGGCAGATTTTTTGAAGCATGCGGGAACCACAGACAGAGAGGGGGACAGATTGAAAATGTCTGTAAAAACCCCAGCTAGTTGGAAAGCGCATGCTTTGAGCACACGGCCTGGAATGCCACCCGGACCCACAGCCTTGCGGATATTCACCTGTTTGAAGGATCGGGTTGCATCTGCGACAGAAAGCGAGAGTGGACTCACCTCCTCTGCAGCAGCCGCGGGAGCGCTCTCTGTGTGGGCGGTGTTGTCAGCCTCGAAACGAGCATAAAAAGTGTTGAGCTCGTCCGGTAGAGAGGCGGCAATGTTCACAGTAGCTGGTTTGTTCCCTTTAAAGCCTGTGATGTTGTTGATACCCTGCCACATGCTTCTTGGGTTGTTGTTGTTGAATTGTTATTCAACTTTGTTTTTATATTGTCGTTTGGCGGCTTTGATGGATTTCCTGAGATCATAACTGGCTTGTTTTCGATCATCAGTGTTTCTGGATTTAAAGGCAGATGTCCGCACTGACAAGGCTGATCGAACATCGCTGTTAATCCATGGTTTTTGGTTGGGGTAGATGCGGATTGTTTTTGTCGGAACTACGTCTTCTATACACTTCCGGATGAAACACGTTACAGAATTTGAATACGCCTCTATGTCGTCATCAGATGCTGCCCGGAGCATGTCCCAGTCCACGTGATCAAAACAGTCCTAGAGTCCGATTTGTCCGACCAGCATTGGATTGTCCTGAGGGCGGGTGCTTCACATTTCAGTTTCTGCCTGTAAGCAGGCAGGAGCAGAACGGAAGAGTGATCCGATTTGCCGAAAGGTGGGCGGGGGAGGGATTTGTATGCGTCCCGGAAGGGGGAGTAGCAATGGTCCAGCACACGATCTCCATGCTTGTTTATGGTGATGTGTTGAAAGTATTTTGGAGCTATTGTTCTGAAGTTGGCTTTATTAAAGTCCTCCGTAGCAAAAACAAAGCTGCATCTGGGTGCACGGTTTCCTGCTCACTTATATTCCCATACAGTTCCTTGAGTGCCTGGTCTGTGTTGGCTTGAGGGGGAATGTAAACAGCCGTGATTATGATCGCTGTAAATTCCCTCGGTAGCCAGAATGGTTGACACAGAAACATATGAAATTCCAGATCAGGGGAGCAGAAGGATTTAATAGAGTGTATGTTCCTTTCATCACACCACGAGTTGTTAATATATAAACAAACACCCCCGCCTCTGCTTTTCCCTGTGAGCTCTTTCATTCTGTCCGAGCGATGCACGGAGAACCCTGTGAGCTCGATGGCTGAGTCTGGAACCATAGCAGACATCCATGTTTCTGTGAGGCAAATAATGCAGCAGTCCCTTGTTTCTCGTTGGTATGAGATGTGCGCCCGCAGTTCACAGAGTTTGTTGTCCAGTGACTGAACGTTAGCCAGCAAAATTGCTGGAAGAGGAGGTCGGAAAGCACGGCGTCTCAGTCTGACGAGGACGCCAGCTCTCTTCCCTCTTTTCTGCTTGAGTTTTTTCGGTCTTGCAGCCCAGACGAAGGGCTCTAATGCGGTGTCTGTGAACAAAGCACTGGCATTCAAGAACTCGAAGTCCGGTTTGCATTGCGCGACGGAGGAACCAATGTTTAAAAGCGTGTGTCTATCGTAGACAGTTATACAAACAACATCTAACACGTAAAACAACAAAAAAACAAATAAAACACAAGAAAAACTGCAAAGTTTTCTCGGAGCTCGCAACACGGCTGCCATACTCTGCGCCATCTTGCGCCAAATGTGCTGTTGATCTTGTTGTGGAAGTATGAAGCCTTGGCAGTGTGAACTTCAGCAGAAAAAGATGAAAGCAAAGACTGATATATTCTCAGGTCTGACGGATCGTTTGATTTGCTAAATTTTCTCTCTGCTGCCCCGAGTTCGGACCGAACGAAGAACATCGGATAGCCAGGAGTTAGAAGGGGCAGCACGTGCTGGCCTGAAGAGAAAGGACATATGTTGTCTAGACAAGAAGTTAAAGTGGAGCACAAAGTGTCAGTTGCAGCATTCACATCCAGAGCTGAGAAATGGGTAGGTGAGGGAAGAGAGGAGGATACTACAGAGGAAAGATGTGAGGGTGAAAGGGAAAGAAGGTTTTGCCTAAAGGTAACTGGTAGAGGTGTTGGTGGCTTGGAGGTAGCAAGAAGGTAGGTTAAATGTTATGAAATAGTGGTCAGAGGTGTGTAGGGGTTTTACCAAAACGTTGTCTGCAACACAATTGTTTGTGCAAATTAAGTCTAGCTGGCTGCCAGATTTGTGAGTGCTTGTGGTGGTAAGGTAATGCTAGGAGTGAATGGAAGTTTGTATTGTATTGTATAACTTTATTGTCCACCTAAGTGGAAAATTATCTTTGGCTCACCAACACAGCAGAACAACAACATACATATAAAAACACAAGTACACGTGTAACACGTATAAAAACACGTATAAAAAATAAAACAAGAAAAAGACAAAAATACTGTTCAAGCCTTACACACTGCTCAATTAAAAGTTGCTGAATTAATGATTCTAATTACATTGGGGATGAAAGACTTCTTAAACACTTTTTTTTTTTGCTAGAGGAACTCTATAACGTCTACCGGACTTTAAGAGCTCAAACTGGCTGAAAAGAGGATGAGAGCCATCTGCAAGAATAACTCTCGTCGTCTTCTTTGTCCTTTCCACAGAGAGTTGTGTTAATTGATTCTGAGGCTTGCCAATTATTTTATTTGCTGAGCATACAATTCTGGAAAGTTTGTTCTTGAGTCTGCAATTTAGATGTTCATACCAGACAGGAAGGTGAAAGGTTAAAACACTTTCAACAATGGATTTATACACAAGTTCCAAAATGTGCTTACCTACACCAAGGCCACTAAGCTGTCTGAGAAGAAAAAGTCGCTGAGAGCATCTTTTAAAAATGTACTCTGAATTATCAGCAAAGCTCAACTGAGAATCCAAAATTGATCCAAGATACTTAAAATGTTCCACAATTTCAACTTGTTGACTCTCAAGTGAAATCGGCCTACATATCACATCTCGTTTTGTACACATAATTAATTATTTAGTCTTAGCAACATTAATTTCTAATTGGCTAGAACAACACCAAGTTTCAAGAGCTTTAGTGTGGGTCAGGTAGGCCAGATCATATGTCTGATTTGTTTTGTCCAACAGGCCAACCAGGGCCATATCATCAGCATATTTGAATAATCTGAAATTTTCCTCATTAATTGTAAATTCATTAGTAAAAATAGAAAACAGCACAGGGGAGAGCACACAACCTTGTGGACAACCATTGCTCACAGTGAGCACATCAGACATCACCCCTTTAACACAGACTCTTTGTGGACGAGAAGATAGAATAATTCTGATCCAAAAGACAAGCCCTTGATTAATATTAAGATCCACTAGCCTTTTTAAAAGAAGATGTGTCTTCATTGAATTAAAAGCTGAACTAAAATCTACGAATAAAATCCTAGCATATCCTTTATGATTTGTAAGATGTTTAGTAACTGTATTAAGAAGAGTCAGTACAGCATCATCTGTGCCTCTATTACTCTTATATGCAAACTGAAGTGGATCTAGCTTAGAAGCCACACTTGAAGTTAGATAACTAGCTAAAACTCGCTCCATAGTTTTACATAGTATAGAAGTTATTCCAATAGGCCGGTAATCATTTGGCATACTTGCACCTGGCTTTTTTACCACGGGTTGAATCACTGAATATTTCCATAGTTTTGGCACTGCACTTTTATCCAAAATAAATAGAAATAGCCTTGTAAAAACTCCCTTTAGTTGAGGAGCACAGTCTTTCAGAAGACGGGCCTTAAGGCCATCCAGACCAGTGGTTTTATTCGACTTTAGTTTCCTAAGACTTGCCATAACATCCGTCTCCTTAATAACTATAGATTCCTCTACACTAACATGTTACATATCTCATCACATTCTTTCTTACCTTCCACTGTATCGAATCTACAATAAAAAATATTTAAATCATTAATAAAAGTTTGACAATTTATGACCGAACTATTATCTTTTTTATTTGACCTGCCCATTAGTGTATTTAGTCCCTCCCAAGCCTGTCTAACATTACCTGTTGAAAAATTACCCTCAATTTTCGTTTTAAAAACAAATTTTGCTTTGAGAATTTCCCCCCTCAACTGTTTTCTTTTCACACACAGTAGTTCTGTATTTCCAGTGCAAAAAGCAACCTTCCTTTCATTAAGACACATTTTCAGCTGTCTAGATACCCACGGCTTGTTATAGACCCCTTCAATGTTTGTAAACATCGAAAGCCTAGGTTGGGTGCGCGCGCAGCTTGGGGTCAGAAAAATGGCGCGGCTAATAGACCGGCATATTGTGTCAAGGAGAAACAGACAAGCCTTATAGTTAGATAAGATACTTTTTTATTATTATTTGTACCTTTCCATTTTTGTCTTAGGTGTCTGGCTTTGTTTTGTGTACACAAACAAGGAGGGCACAAAGTCAGGACTACTGGAGTCAAGTGATGCCTCTCCTTCAAAAAAGAATTGCACACATTCATTACAACACGATCTACTGTTGTCATAGTGAAAGCGCTAATGTAAAGCTAGTCTGCTATCTGCTAAGTCTGTAGCATGCCACAGGTCACAATTTATGCCAGATATCAAACTTCACCTACCTATTAAATCAGTCTACAGTTTACAGAAAACATTTGTTTACTTATCATGGCTTAACTCTACCGTTGTTGGCACAATGTTGGCGCTAGCCTGCGGCTAACTACTAGCAGCTGGCTACGTCTGTAGCATGACACAGGTCCACAACATTTACAACACTATTAACTTGCATAGCTTAACGTACAGAAAACTGTTCATGCAATCCAGGCTTTCAAGTTTAAGCAAACAGAAAGGGATGATAAAGGATGACTTTAACGTTTCCTGATATGAAGTGAGCGCTACCAACACGAGCCACTTTGATCGTAGTATTGTCCCAGTCTGCCCGTTTAATAGCTTCCTTTAGATTGGCAGGTTTTAGTGCAGGAAAATACTGTTTATTCTGCATATTTATTTTGTGATGAGCGATGGACCTTGTTGGGAAACCAAATACTAAATCGCTGATCTGTAATCATCTCCATTCATGTCACTCATCCGCGTTTGTACAAGTGTCTTCAAGTTCACGTCATCGCAAACGCCCGGATGATCAAGTGTGTATTGGTGAGGATTTCTCCAAATTGGCCAAATACGAATAAGACCGCGGTAAATGGAAGATGTTATCAAGAAATGTGGCAACATACGGCGCGATTCCTATTCCACAGAGAGCGCGTGCAGCAGACGAGGAGTTAACGCACCCGCTTGCTTGGTGGCAGAACAGTGAACCGTCTAAACCGGATGCCGCGTCGCAACACAACAGGTTGAGTCTGTCCACAGGACATTTGAACTTTGTTTCAGTTCGTCATAAATAGGACGAGACAGTTTACTGCGACCCATTTGTCGTGTTGTATCGCGCATCTGGTGTAGACAGCATCACTGATTATAATGGGTTCTCGCCGTGCCTCTCGCGTGAGGTAGACCAGGTGTATTTAACTTTCTCATTTAAGGCTACTTTCCTATTTAACTGTATTATTTATTTGATATTTATTTTAGTGTTTTGCAGGCTGAGTGTTCACTGACGTAAGTGCTAAAATAAACACGTTTGTTTGTTAATAGATGATTGAGCCTCATTTATTTATTTTTGCATTTCAGAATTATATATATATATATATCACAACACCGCGCCACCTGCGGTAGTTGGTCCATTACCACCGCGGTGGTAAAAATCTGCCACCGTCACAGCCCTAAGTTTTGTCTTGACGAGAAATGTTCTGGTTAACACAATGGGATGGAATGAACTTTCTGACACCGACATGCGCACTGCAAACTTCGAATTTTCCTGTGACGTATACCGTGAAGGGGTCTATTGGGAAAAAAATTCACAGCTTAAGTTTCAGATACAGAATCTTCACAAAATGTAATATACGATGTAATAGTGTCTGTAAGTTCATCGGCATCCTGACATGACTGAAAATAAATGTCCCAATTAGTCTCTTCAAAACAATCCTTTAGTCGCTCTTTGCACCTGTCAGACCACACATGTATCTGCTTAATAACAGGTGTCACTGACTTCACAGCAGCCCTATACTTAGGCAGGTGATGAATTACATTGTGGTCAGATTTCCCGAGGGGAGGTCTGCAAATCGCTTTATAAGCATTGGTGATATTTCCATAGCAGTGATCAATAGTTCGATTTAAACGGGTAGGACAGTCCACATATACTGTTGAAGTGTAGGCAGGTGTTCAGATAAGTCACAAGAATTAAAATCCCCAAGAATTAAAAGAGGTTGATCTGCGGATCGGGCAAGCGCATCGTTAAAACTTTCCGCTATTCTCTCCACTGCAACATCAACATTCAGTCCGGGTACATAAGTGAATATGAAAGTGATCTGGCCAAACTCCCTCGGGAGATAAAATGGTCTAAAAGAGATCGTTAGAATCTCAAAATCCGGCGTGCATACTTTTTCCCGTACACAGTACTGTGTGGCCCAGCTGTTATCGACAAACACGCACAGCCCACCTCCTATGGATTTAAATGAGATGTGCTCGTCTCTGTCCGCCCGTACCATTGTATACCCTGTTAAACACGGGGTTGTATGATGATCTTTAAGCCAGGTTTCCGTGAGGCAAACAAGATTGCTCTGTCTAAATTCACGGTCATATCCAGCTCTTAGCTTAAGTTCATCAAGTTTATTGCTTACCGAACGCACATTTGACAGGGTGATGACGGGCAAGGGAAATCTGCTCCGACGTTTCCAGAGTCGATGTCTCACACCTCCTCTTGAACCACGCTTTTTCCGCTCTTTCTTTCGTCTCTCCGGACATCTGTCACGCCGCATAATAGCAGAACAATCCTCTGGAAGATCTATAGACGAGGACCCGGCAGCAGTACGAAGAGACAACAAATCCTCACGCGTGTATATGAGAGCGTACTTTTGGTTTGGCCAGCAATAGTGCCCAGGTGAAAGTGCTGTGAAGCAAAGTAGTATCCATAATAATGCAAATTTCATGACGACAATAAATAAGTTTAAATAAATAAGACTTTACGTAAATAAGACTTTAAATCACAAACAAACAAAATACACGAGGTGAGCACAGGGTCAGCAGCAGAGCCGCGCCCCCGGAACCGGAACTGTTGCTTCAGACAGTATGATATACTGATATTTGCATTATAAGGCTTGTCCAAATTAATATTGAAGTCACCAAAGGCTACAAATGGACTGCTATCCTTGGGGAATGAGGACAAACAGGCCATCCAGCTCTTCTAGGAAGGTGCCCAATTGCCTACGAGGGCAATAAATGACTACAACATGGTGTTTTACCGGAGCCGTTACAGTAATAACATGCGATTCCAATGAGTGATTATTGCATAGGGGAGTATAAGTTGAGTATTTCCAATGGTTAGAAATGAGAAGACAAGTACCTCCACCCTTCCTAACCTGACAGGGACTGTGAGAGAAGAAGAAGTTGTTAGAGAGCTCAGCAGGGGTTGCCGAGTCTTCTGGACGAATCCAGGTCTCGGGCAGGCCCAAGATGCTGAGTGCAGTTTAGGAAGCAATTGCTGGAATAAGATCTGCTTTTTTGACCACAGACTGACAGTTCCAGAGGCCCATAGATAAAGAGGAGGGTAAAGAAGAAGAGGTGCAGATAGAACGCAGGTGAGCGTTGCCGTCTGCATTTGATGTAAGAGCGTTTTTGTCAGACAACTGGAATGTATTGGAAACACATGATAGAGGTTGGGAACATAAGATAGAATAGGAAAGAGAAAATAAATAGAGCAAGAGATACAAATAGGATATTGCGTTGCAAATATTGCGGTGGAAGTTGCTCAGGAAAAAGTCGCAGGTCTTTACTCTCGTCAGTCTTCACACGAGAAGGCTCAATGCTTCCGTTCCAGCGAACTAACCTCCATTTAAATACACAGCTAATGCAGTTGAGTGGAAACAGCTGTCCACGCCTTTCTAATTATCACAGCAAAGCCTAAAGCACGCAAATGGCTCAAATCGAAACTAAGTGCAGATCAGATTGACAGCATTCAATCACTTTTTTTACAGCTTTAATTGTGGATGAATTTAATATCCACGTTGATAATTAAAAATATGCATTAGGATCAGCATCCATAGGCATTCTGAACTCTATCGGGGTTAAACAGCACGTGTCAGGACCTACTCATTGTCGAAATCATACTTTAGATTTAAAACTGTCACATGAAATTGATGTTAATGGTGTTGAAGTTCTGCAGCAAAGCGATGAAATATCAGATCACTATCTAGTCTTGTGTAAACTCCATATAGCTAAAGCTGTTAATTCAACTCCTTCCTACAACTATGGTAGAACCATCTCTTCTACCACAAAAGACTGCTATGTAAGTAATCTTCCTGATTTATCTCAATTCCACAGCACATCCAACAGCGCAGAAAAACTTGATAATGTAACATAAACTATGGATTCTCTCTTTTCTAGCACTTTAAATACGGTTGCTACTTTATGCTTAAGGAAGATTAAGGAAAAGAGTTCAACACCGTGGTCTAATGAGCACACTCGCGCCCTAAAGAGAGCAACCCGGAAAATGGAGCACAGCTGGAGGAAAACAAAACTAAATATATTTCGTATTGCTTGGCGGGAAAGTACCCTATCCAACAGAAAAGCATTAACAACTTCTAGATCTGATTACTTTTCGTCTCTTTTAAAATAAAACAAACATAACCCCAGGTATTTATTCAATACAGTGGCCAAATTAACAAAAAATAAAACATCAACTGGTGTTGAAATTTCCCAAAAGCACAGCAGTAATGACTTTATTAACTATTTTCCTTCCAAAATCAATACTATTAGAGATCAAAGTGTAACCATGCAGCCGCCAGCTGCAGTATCACATCAAATTGTGCACTGTAGTTCCCCTGAGGAACAATTCTACTCATTCTCTACTATAGGAGAGGAAGAATTGTATAAACTTGTTAAATCAGCTAACAACCAACAACATGTATGTTAGACCCTATTCCATCTAAACTACTAAAAGAGGTGCTTCCAGAAGTCATAGATCCTCTTTTGGCTATTATTAATTTGTCATTGTCATTAGGGTATGTCCCTAAAATCTTTAAATTGGCTGTTATTAGCCTCTCATTAAAAAACACAACTTGACCCCAAAGATCTAGTTAATTACAGACCGATCTCGAATTTCCCTTTACTGTCAAAGATACTAGAAAAGGTAGCTTCCTCACAATTATATTCCTTCTTAGAGAAAAATGATATCTGTAAGGATTTCCAGTCAGGACTTAGACCATCTCATAGTACTGAGACTGCTCTCATTAGAGTGATAAATGACCTGATCTTATCATCTGATCGTTGTTGTATCTCTCTATTAGCTCCTGGATCTTAGCACTGCTTTCAACACTATTGATCACAACATTCTTTTGAATAGACTTGAAAACTTTGTTGGCATTAGTGGAAGTGCATTAGCATGGTTCAAATTGTACTTATCTGACCACCATCAATTTGTATCGGTGAATGAAGAGGTATCATATCGATCACAAGTGCAGCATGGAGTACCTCAAGGCTTAGTACTAGGACCATTACTTTTCACGCTTAACATGTTACCCTTGGGAAATATCACTAGGAAACATGGGGTTAGCTTTCACTGTTATGCTGATGATACTAAGCTCTATATTTCTTCACGGCCCGGTGAAACACACCAAATTGAGAAACTTATTAAATGCATAGTCGATATAAAAAACTGGAAGATGAATAATTTCTTACTATTAAATTCTGAAAAAAACAGAGGTATTAATTTTCGGACCTAAAAACCACACAAGTAATAACCTAGGACACTGTCTAACACTTGATGGATGCTCTCTCGATTCTTCATCATTAGTCAGGAACCTAGGTGTGCTATTTGATAGCAATCTCTCCTTTGACAGCCACCTTTCTAGCATTTATAAAACTGAATTTTTTTCATCTTAAAAATATATCTAAACTGAGACCTATGCTCTCAATGGAAAATCCAGAAATGTTAATTCATGTGTTTATGACCCCAAGGTTAGATTATTGTAATGCTTTATTAGGTGGTTGTTTTGCATGCTTAATAAACAAACTACAGATGGTCCAAATTGCAGCAGCTAGAGTTTTTACTAGAACCAGGAAGTATGACCATATTATCCCAGTTCTGTCAACACTGCACTGCTACCTATTAAACATCATATAGGTTTTAAAATCTTGTTAATTACTTATAAAGCCCTGAATGGTTTAGCTCCTCAGTACTTGAGCCAGTTATTATAGTCCTCCACGTCCGCTACAATCTCAAAACTCTGGCCATTTGATACTAGAATATCAAAATAACCTGCTGGCGGCAGATCCTTTTCCTATTTAACGCCCAAACTCTGGAACAATCTACCTAACACTGTTCGGGAGGCAGACACACTCTGTCAGTTTAAATCTAGATTAAAGACCCATCTCTTTAACCTGGCGTACACTTAACATACTAATACGCTTCTAATATTCAAATCCGTTAAAGGATTGTTAGGCTGCATTAATTAGGTCAACCATAACCGGGAACACTTCCCATAAAACACAATATACGTGTTACATCGTAAGAAGATTGACCTCTACGCTAATATTAGTCTTTTTCTTTCTTATTCCGAGGTCCCCGTAGCCATCCGATCCGGTCCTTATCCAGCCCAGATGATCACTGCAGTCACCAGATCCAGTCCGTATCCAGATTAGATGGTGGATCAGCATCTAGAGACAACCTCTACAGCTCTGAACGTCAGCAGAGACCAGAACACCTAGATGAGCCTCAGAGACAGATCCCCAGTGAGGACGTCGTCACCTAGACTGCCATCTGGAAAAAAACACTGGAACCATTGGAGCCCTTACAATATGACTTTGCAACAGTTGGAACAAACTACTGGTTCGTCTGGCCAGAGGGGAACTGGCCCCCCGACTGAGCCATGGTTTTACCCCAGGGTTTTTTTCTCCATTCTGTCACCGATGGAGTTTTGGTTCCTTGCCGATGTCGCCTCTGGCTTGCTTAGTTGGGGACACTTAATTTCCAGTGATATCACCAATTGATTGCACAGATACTATTTAAACCGAATTGCGCTGGACAATGACATCACTGAATTCAATAATGAAATAGCTTTAACTGAAAAAAGGGCGTTTAATTTAGTAATATTACATTAGTGATACACTATTTTCCTATTATATTGTACAGATGATTTATTGTACATTGTACAGATGTACAATGTATTGTACAGATATTGTACAGATTGTATTGTATTGTATTGTACAGATATTGTACAGATGATTTAACACAATTTGTATTGTTAAAAGTGCTACATAAATAAAGGTGACTTGACTTGACTTGACAGCTGACGGCAAACCACAAGCACAATTAGCAAAAACGTTTCAGATAAAATAAGCAGTAAACGAATAAAATGAGCAGATATTTACTCTAAAAGACAGAAAAATTATATTAGGCAAATCACTTACTTGTTCTTGTCGCCTCAGCAGTCAGTACGCTTATCCTGGAGACTGGACACTGCTCAGTGGCTTTTAAATGTTTTTACGGTCGCTGTCCACATCTTTCTAATTATCATAGCAAAGACAAAAGCACGCGAATGGCTCAAATCGAAACTAAGTGCAGATCAGATTGCCAGCGCTCAATCGCTTATTAACAGGTGACACAATAGTCTTTTTGTACTTTCTAATTACAGCCGGCGGCAAACCGGCTGTATTACATTACATTAAAACAATGCATACATTGTTTTGCACTTACTTGTATGACCACAATAAACATTCAATTTAAATAGTCAAAGTCAGTTCATTGTTAATTTAGCACATTACATTTCTAAGAGATCTACTATTGTAATTAGATGATGTGTCCATCTGTTGGTCTGTATCTCCTCACATAACTTTAAATATATACTGATCTGGTTAAATTATTAGGCAAGGAAGAAGATCAGATCTCAGTCTTTCTGTGATATATCTGTCACTATAACAAATTCCTCGTGTGTGTAAACATACCTGGCAATAGAGCTCATTCTCACTCTCTCATTAAATGTAATAAATAATTGTTTAAATTTACATTTAACATTTTAATGGTAACATTATTGACATTTCATGACCCCCCTCCACCCCCCAAGTTCAAGCCTCATGAAAAAATAAAAAATTAACATTATGGAGGATTGAAAGAAACATGCTTGTGTTTTAAGTGTTGGAATCCTGGTTGAGAGTTTTTTTTGATGAGAGTAACAGGACTGACGTGGAATAACGGGACACCAATAAAATGATTAATATTTCATAGAAAAAAGTATACTTATGCCAAAGACATTGCTTGACAATGAGATTGTATTTATGATAATGTGCAAATGTGATTTTTATATAATTTTTCCTTCATTTTGCAAATGAAAAATCCTACTGAAAAATAAAAATAACAGTGAGGAACAGGCCAAAAAACTTGACTTCATCAGCATAAATGCTATTTAAATTATTTAAAATAACATTTACTTATTTTAATATTGACGAAATAATGCATAGTATTGTTATGCATTTAAATCACAGATGTATTTGTTGTTATATTAATTCTATGTTTGATTATTTCTTAGGGACGCAAAAGGCACTGATTTTGTGGAATGATCCAAATATACATAAGGTAACATAGGCTAGGGTCTGGAGTCTTAGTCCTGGGAGTTTCTTAATATGCTTTGTTTTGTGTTATATTCCAACAATGTGTCTTTTACTTTCTGTTCAAACAATATTTGTGATATTTTTTTACTACACTGTAAAATCTAATTAGTTGGGCTTACTTAAAAAAAGCAAGCAATCCGATTGCCTTGAAAAAAACTAAGTAAAGTTAAATAGGAATAGTATGTTATACTGACAAATGCTTAGTTAGTATAGTTTACTTACACATGAGTTCTAGTAACATAAAAATAACTGTAGGATGTACTTGATCCTTTACTTTAGGTTTACTCATGTCTTAGTATGGCTACTCACTGACTCCCAGAGTGCATTGCGCAGGGCCTGATTATCCAATTGTCTTTTAGTTCGGGCCGGCCCGCTAGATTATATTAGACTTGGAAGATCAATTTAAAAAATTTGAAAAGTAAGTAACGTAAAGATTGCTTTAACTTTAAGATGTTAATACTATCTCCAACCAGGAGAGGTTGCTAGTTTCCAGCCGCTCACTGTCTTACTGAATAGCACAGAAACTGCACTTGTTAAAATGACAAATGACTTGCTTCTTGCGTCAGACCAAGGCTGCATCTCATTGCTAGTTTTACTTGATCTTAGTGCTGCGTTCGACACTATTGATCATGACATACTCATAGATCGATTACAAAACTATACAGGTATTCAAGGGCAGGCTCTAAGATGGTTTAGATCCTACTTGTCCGATCGCTACCACTTTGTTTATTTAAACGGGGAGGCATCTCAATTGTCAACAGTAAAGTATGGAGTACCACAAGGATCTGTCATAGGTCCTCTGCTATTTTCATTATACATGTTGCCCCTTGGTAATATTATTAGAAAATACGGGATTAGTTTCCATTGTTATGCTGATGACACTCAACTATATATCTCAACAAGACCAGATGAAACTTCTAAACTATCTAAGCTAACGGAGTGTGTCAAAAATTTAACAGATTGGATGACCAATTCTTTTCTCCTATTAAATTCAGATAAGACAGAGATATTACTTATTGGACCTAAAAACAGTACACAGAATCTCTTGGATCACAATTTGCAACTAGACGGATGTACTGTTACTTCCTCTACAGTCAAACATCTGGGTGTTATATTAGACAGCAACCTATCTTTTGAAAAACATTTTTCCCATGTTACAAAAACAGCATTATTCCATCTTAGAAACATTGCCAAGCTACGAAACATGTTAACTGTTTCTGATGCAGAAATGTTAGTTAATACATTCATGACCTCTAGACTGGACTATTGTAATACACTGTTAGGTGGTTGTCCTGCATCTTCAATAAACAAGCTACAGATAGTACAAAATGCTGCGGCAAGAGTCCTTACCAGGTCAAGAAAATATGATCATATTACTCCAATTTTACAGTCACTGCACTGGCTACCTATTAAGTTCCGTATCAGTTACAAAATATTATTACTTGCCTATAAGGCCCTAAATGTTTTAGTTCCTGCATACCTAACTAATCTTCTATCACGCTACAAACTAACCCGTTCCCTAAGGTCGCAAAACTCTAGACTCTTGGTAGTACCTAGAATAGCAAAATCCACTAAATTAGGTAGAACTTTTTCATATTTGGCTCCCAAACTCCAGAATATCCCTCCTGATAACGTTCGGGTTTCAGACACACTCTCTCTATTTAAATCTAGATTAAAGACACATCTCTTTAGCCAAGCATTCATATAATGCATCTCACAATCTTGTACTGCAGGTATATCTGATCAAACGCACATTATTATGGTTTATCTTGGGTTGAACAGATAATTTCATCCAGGGTTGTTCCTGGGTGGAACAACAGCTACGCTAATTGTCTTTATTTGTTTCTCTGTTTCTGCAGAGGTATCGGTAACTTGGAATTACACAAGCTTCAGTCTGGATCCAACCCTTAAATGATCTGAGATGACCGAACACCTGAGAAGAGATGATACCAACCCCCTTAGAGGACCTCAGAGGAAGCCAACCATCAGCGATTATACTGAATTAACCAAATTTTGCCATAAGTTAATTATATTGAGTTTCTACAATATAAATCTATTTTAGAAACTTAATTTCCTGTGAAGTTGATTTGCAACGATTGTATCGTAAAAAGCATTATACAAATAATCTTGAATTGAATTGAAATGTGTTTATGAAAAACAACACAATTAAAAAAGATAATTAATAAAAACACAAAAAACTTCACTAATTATTTAATTATAAGGTCGCTCACCATCTAAAAACAACCTATTTATTATATTTTTTTTCCTTTGAAATTAAACAACTCTGATTTCATGCTGCATTAATAGGAAGAAAATTATTAAAATATAAACAGAGTTCCAAGTGCACAACCAAAGGGAGCGCTAATCACTTTAATGGTGAGAAAAATAATAAAAAATGAAATCAACATTTTATGAACTCAGCTTATTTGATGGTCTCTTAAATATGTCTGTTGTATTGAAAATTCAACATTCAAGATGACTGGGAAATGTGTGAAATGCAACTAGTGAAAGATAACTGCAGACATGGAGGGAATGAGTGAAAAGTTTATTTAAAAAGTATTAAAACAATTATTTTTTACTTTTCTTCTTCTTCTTCTGTTGTCATGTTGCACATAAGCAACATGTTAGTCCCTCTCACTGGTTTATTAATGGCATTGGTTACTTTGTGGCTACTTAAATATTTTAAGTAAGTGCCACTCAAAACAGAAAGGCTGTATCCTCAATCGCCCCCTATGCCCTCATTCCCTATTCCCTACATTAGTCCACTCATACAGTTCACTTGAAGGAGTGAATTAAAACGAGGGAGTGAATCCGGACACTACATGCACTGGAAGGACTGGCACTTTTGCATAGTTTGCTTGCTGTTTAATTATCATTTGAAACGGACAGCTCCAGTAGTAAAATTAAAGGATTTACCTTGAACTCTGTCACGGAAATTATGTATAAAACCTGATAGTAAATTTACAATTACTTTGTACCTGTGTTGTATTAGGCTGTATTACTCCATGGACGAGCGCTTCTAAAATGAATGAATGGATTATTCAGCTGCGGGCTCCATCTTCTGGCGAGACGCGGGAATTCATTCGGCATGTGACTCTCACAGTGCATTATGGGTATTCTCTAGCCGTTGAGTGTAAATCTGTTGTACACTCGTTTTTGCAGTGCATTATGGGATTGAATGAGTGCATTCAAGAACATCCACTATGGTTTCGAACACCACTTAAAATGGCTGTCCCCTCAAACAGTGCACTATTTGAGGGTACAGGGGGCGATTTTGGATACAGCCATAGTAAATTGTTTTATTTGCCTTGAATTGTATCTTAATAAAACCTAGTAAGTATAACAACTAAGTAAAGATAACTAATTATATCTAACTAAGGTAAACTATTGGATTTTACAGTGTATTTATGAGTTAAATTACAAAATTGAAAGCATGCTAAAACAGACTGGTTAAATGCATAATAATTGAGGATCATTTAATTATATGCAACTGGCAAAGAGATGGAGGAAGTTATATAAACACTTGGAGCTGTTAAGGAGGGGTAAATAGTGGAAATGTTGCCATGTGATAACATGTGAAAATGGCTGATTATTATTATTATTTATTTATTTATTTATTTTTGTATAAATAAATACAAATTGTTAGCTTAGTTTGTCTGCTCCTTAAAAGGTAAACTTGTATGGCTCTATTCTTTTATCATTCTTGTTTTAATTATCTTTTTTTATTTGTAACATTTTCTTGGTTTACATGCTGTTAATAATGTTTTTTGCTGAATTAACAGTAGCTATTACATACATGTAAAGCAATAAAATGGAGACAGATCTTTTTTATGACTATACACATTGTATTCAGGTCTATTGATTGTATATTGGCTATGTTGTTTCCTACAGCTAGACATGTAGTGATTTGGGGCTCTTTTAATGTTGTTGTGCCTATTCCAGACAACTTTATATACTGTATATATATATATATATATATATTGTAATGAAACTATAGCTATTATTTTAGCTTTTGGGGAATCATTAGCTTACAGATAAAATATTGCTTGATTAAAGTAATATTAATCTTTGACTTATGATTTATACTGTATCAACGATTCGTCCAGCGATCAGTAACATCAGTAGATCTTAAACAACTTAGTTTATTTTGCTTTCGTGGCCAACAATAAACAAAATAAAGGGTTTTATACCATTTGAGCGAGGTAACACGATCTTTTTGGCAATAAGTTTGAACTAGAAACTCACATCCCAAGACATAGTTCTTTATAAATGAAACAAGGTTTATTTACTAACTGCTATTCTACGGTACATGGACTAACCTAATAAAAAAACACATACACAACACATAAATATACACACACATTCTGGGGTCTTGCGAGTATTGTTAGGATAAAGTGTAAAATAGCCCTCTTTGCTATTTCATAACTGAAACCACAAGGAAGATCACGAAAGAGAACTGAGCTCTTCACAGATCAGTTCACCAGTTCAGTTTAGGATAGAAACTTTGTTTGAATACTTGCGTTCATTAAGCAGGTCAAATCTCTTGTTTCGTTCCACGTGGTTACTTCTAATTTTCACTGAAGTCTCCGATGCTCGAGTTTCGTCACACGTGGTTACTTCGGGAATCTTCGATGGCTTTGTTTCGGATACCACGTGTTGCTGAGGAAATCTTCGATGGCTTTGTTTCGGATACCACGTGTTGCTGAGGAAATCTTCGATGGCTTTTTTTCGGATACAACGTGGTTCCTGGAAGGAATCTCCGGCTTTGTTGCTGCTGCGTGCTGTCACTGGGGAAGCTCTCTCTTGCGCTTGATGGTCTTTGTTCTGTGTTGAGATGGAAAGCGCTGTTGGTCTGCTTGCTTCGAGTTGTTACGGCTTTACAAAGTCTTGAATTCGCTTAGCTAGTTTGTCTTCTCAGCCCGATGTTAAGGCGAGGGTCCAGTGCGACCGAAGCTTCCGCGAGTCCGCGAGCGAGCACGTTGAAGAGCGAGGAGGAAAAAAGAGAGAGCCAGAGCGTAGTGTCCGATTTTAAACCACTAGGTTTAAACCCGCCCACGGTGGCTTCTTCCAATCAGATTGTTCTTGTGGGGCGGAGCCCCACCCATGTCTTTGGGGCACACCATTTTGAAACTTCCATGTGACGAAAAATAAGAGTTTTAATACTTATGTAAAGTGTTATCACATGTTTACCCATTTATAATTATCACCAAATCTGTTGTACCATTGATTCAAAATAATAATGACAGTCTCTATGAATCTAAACACGTTACAACTTTACAGAGAACATTAATCCGTTATAGATTAAGACAAATAGCATGGGATACCCTATACAGGTTAAGGCAGAGATTAAAGCATTCCACATTCTAAATAATCACATTCATACCAAGCATATGAAAGGCAGAGTACAACATTAATATCCATATTGTTTCTTGAGTAGATGGTTTTAATGGCTACGGCCACTAGTGGTCTTTTCGAAATCCTCTATGTAGATTGTGTAGGTGTAGGGTAGGTGTAGGGTAGGTGACCATTTCACTTCTTGTAGTGAAAGGATGAAAAGTAATTAACACTGTAATTCTCCATGCCGACATGGCATTACATATATATATACAGTGCCCTCCAAAAGTATTGGAACAGTAAAGACAAAATTGCTCTGTTGGCTGAGGAGTCAATACATTTACAAATATGATTAAAATATGAATATGAGTCAAAACTACAGAATGTCACCTTTTATTATCGGGTGATTCAACTTTTTTTTTTACAGCTAAGAAGTTCCGCACTTTTAGAGTTTCTGATGTGAGTATTGGACCAGTTGCCTCACAGGTCTTTCTAAGTGATCCGATGTGTCCTGTTGCATTAATTCTTCAGATATTAAAAGCAGGGAATGTATCGTATCAGTTATATCCATTACGTCTGCATTCTGAAACTTGAGAAATTTTATAATATATTGTATTTCAGTTGAGTTCATCTAAGGCTGTGGCTGAAGTCAGTTGTAGTTCCTGTTTCTCTTTCATTCAGTGATTCTGCTTGTTAACAGCAGGTGCTTTATATAAGGAGAATTAATAGAAGTGTAGTTGTTTTATTGAAAATGTTTCATTAGACCTCACCATTATGGTGATCAGGGTTTGCTTTAGTTGGGCTCTTGACCCTTCATTTTAATCTTTAGTTTTTTCTATGGCTGCTGTAACTATTTGTAAAGCGTGTTTGATATAGCAAAAAAAGCCAAAAAACTGTGTGACTGTGTGGTTTTGGTTAATTATTGATAACGATAAACTCGTTTTTTTAATGGCCATATTCACTGATCTTATTCAGTAGCTGATCATTAATGACATTGTATTTTTAAAGTTAATTTGTTGTTGTTTACAATATCTAAATGACAACGAATGAGATGACCAGCTGCTACTGAAAGATTTTTAAAAACATCTAAGGCACAAAACCTTTAGCACTACAGCATTGTTTAGACATACACAGACATCAAGAATCAGCATATGAATCTCAACAATTGTGACAATCAACAAAATAAATAAACAGATCAACTCTGAACATCACAAAACATGCTACTATAACTCAACACACACAAAAAAGGCACAAATAAAAGCACATAGTAAGAATTAAAGATACTAAGTGGCCAATTCACTAGCATAATTTATTCATGCCACAATGCATGCTGGCAGTCACGTGTGAGTTTTGTGCTGTGCTGGTACCAGGGCATGTGAGCGAAGCGGAGCTGGTGTGTCGCTCAGCTCAATATTCCGCTCTGTGTGTATGCGCTCCACTCAGTCGCTCACAGCCAAAGCAAACGCTCCGCTAATGTTCTGCTCACGCTCACCGGTAAACCAATCCCGCTCAGATCACGCTCTCACATTAAATGTCCCCAGAAACGTTAGGCCTATTTATTTTTTCCTGTTTATAGTGAAAGTATTGAATAAATGTCTCAATTAAATGGTTATATTTCAGGGTGAAATGTTAATTTAAATTAACATTGAGCTGAGCGTCACACCGCTCCGCTTTGCTCACATGTTCATCAACCATTAAGCGACTGATAATTCGATTAGTACAATCAGTTAAACGGTGTAAATTCACTTATTTATTTATTTTTAGTAATTTATCAAAATATTTTAAAAGGTTTGCTGCATGGTCAAAATAAGCTATAGGCCTA
The DNA here is from genome assembly GCA_027422435.1 of Schizopygopsis pylzovi. Classification (NCBI taxonomy): domain Eukaryota; kingdom Metazoa; phylum Chordata; class Actinopteri; order Cypriniformes; family Cyprinidae; genus Schizopygopsis; species Schizopygopsis pylzovi. The sequence continues at coordinate 30,747,958 of CM049817.1, forward strand.
CACGTATAAAAAAACATGTTTTTTAGAGAGGGTGAGAGAGATAAAAAAACAAGTCGCATTTTATTATTTCATTCAGAAATAGGCCTATGCGAATTACAAACATTATAATAAACACTGTAAACATAGCTAGGCTATTTTAGTTCCCCTCACTCCACAACAAATCCTTTCAATTAACAGTATAGGCTAGAAAATAACAAGAATTAAAAATAAGAAACGACAAACCAAAACGTAGCCTATTATTTTTGGCTAAAACGAAACTGAAACCTATGTTGGTTCTCTCCTTCAACACAAAATCAAATGTTCCCGTATTCGTGGTATTTAAATGCCAAAATATTATTTACCTTTTATGTAGGCCTACTTCACCCCGTTACAATTTCCACGGAAAACAAAATGTTTTGCATAACTTCACGGTGGTACGGTGATAACGCTTAACGGCACAGATTTCACTACATAATTAAACAGAGCAGTGTGTTTTTTCCATATGTTTGACTGGTTATTTTTTATAATGATAAATGAACAGGCTGCATTGTGAAGGTAGAATGCTTAAATGTGTGCGCATGAGGCGCTGGAGCAAGCACTTGATTTTTTCCCATTTTAACAGTGGAAGCAACTCCTCTTGTTCATGAAGATAATCGGAATTGTAAAAGGTTTGCTTTTATTTGTGCTTTTTTGTAAAATAAGACAAAAGAATAGAATTCAGCTTTCTGCCGTCTGCATTAATTTCGCGCGGCACAATAATGAACAAACTCTGCATACTCTAAAAAACACTGGGTTAAAAACAACCCAATTTGGGCTGGGTAAATATAGGACAGAACACATGTGCGGTTAATTTTACCCAATTAATTTTGTTGTTTATTAACCCATCATAAATGGGTTAACAATATGCCACTTTACAATATGCCATGCACTGCACTTTAACACAGTTCAACTGGACTACAAGCACACACTGCACTAACACATCTGCTATCACTGGACACCATACAAAGCACATCCCCGACATTACATATGCATAATCTTTTGCACCTTTGCACAACTATCTGTTGCACAACCAATCTACTGTAAATTTATAATCTGTTGCACCTTCACATAATACTATATATAGATGTGTACATAATGTAGATGTGTACATAAGGTGTATAATGTGTATGGATAACTAAGTACAGAGGTGGAAAGAGTACAAAAATATTCTACTCAAGTAAAAGTACCATTACATTACTGAAATTTTACTTAAGTACAAGTAAAAGTACCAGTCTAAAAATATACTCAAGTAAAAGTAAAAAGTAGCTCATTTAAAATTTACTCAGAGTAAAAATTACTTAGTTTCATTTTAACAATGAGAGGGAGGAAAAAATGGGATAGACCAAAGGTGTCAAACTCAGTACCTGGAGGGCCACAGCCCTACACAGTGTAGATATTACCCTAATTAAACACATCTGATACAGCTAAACTAATCATTTAGGCTTATTTAAAAACTACATGGTGTGTGTGTTGGATCAGGGTTGGAACTAAACACTGCAGGGCTATGGCCCTCCAGTAACACCCTCCAGAGTTTGACACACCTGGGATATGGGCCTATAAATCTCAAACTAGGTGTTTTTAATTAAAGGAATCAGTTATTTAGAATAATAACACATTTAGGCTGTTACCAGGGAAATTAAATCAGTATCAACAAAATTTATCTTTGCAATGCAGAGGAAACGCAGAAGCTTCATCTGAAGTGGCATATATGTATTATACACTGACATGAATGCATTTAGCCTGCAGTTACAAATGCAGAAATAATGTTTTGATAAATAAGACATAAAATGTGACCCTGAACCACAAAACCATAAGGGTCCATTTTCCGAAATTGCGATTTATACATCATCTGAAAGCTGAATAAATAATATTTCCATTGATGTATGGTTTGTTATGATAGGACAATATTTTACAATCTGGAATCTGAGGGAGCAAACAATCCAAATATTGAGAAAATCTCCTTTAAAGTTGTTCAAATTAAGCTCTTAGTTTTGATATATTTACAGTAGGAAATTTACAAAATATATTAATGGAACATGATCTTTACTTAATATGCTAATGATTTTTGGCATAAAAGAAAAATGTATAATTTTGACCCATACAATATATTGTTGGCTATTGCTACAAATATACTCCAGCGACTTAAGACTGGTTTTGTGCTCCAGGCCAGGGTCTCAAATGTTAAATAGTCATTTGAAATACAAAAATAAAAAGATACTTTAAATGTTAAATTAGAACCACCAGTAGGTGTCAGCAAGTCACTCATAAGAGAGTCATTGCGATTGAACAATCATTTAAACGGTTAATTCATTCAGGAACAAAACACCGTCATTGCTCAGAGTCAGAGACGCAAAACTGTGTATGGTGGCTGTGTTTGGTATTATTTTTGTTGTCGAAATAGAGCAAAAACAGGCAATATGGTGTTTAAAACGTAAGTCTCTTAATTAACTTCTTGTTTTTTGAACTGTTGTAAAAAGTTTTTGAACTATGTAATCATGGTGATTTTTTTGAGAAAAACGACATTCTTCATGTGATGTTGACTTACTATATTAAATTATATAAATATATACATTTTCTGCTTCTATATCTTCAATTTTGTGATCATTCTAAATGCATTTTAACAGACTGAATCACGCAGTGAAAGAAAGCACTCCAGATGCACGCGGATTAGTCTAATCTAACGTTACTAGATTTCACGGCACACTGTTTAGAGTGATTTGGTTGGTGTTTGGCAAAATACTGATAATGTCAAATCGCACATCGTTAAAACAACAATTACTATATTATCGCAGATGATATTGCACACCCTGCACCACTGTCTTTTTGGCTCATTTGTGCAAAACCTTTTGCTAAACCGTCAAAGCTTCATTTTAACCACCAATGCAACGATGCAAGTATTTACATTTACATTTACATTTACATTTAGTCATTTAGCAGACGCTTTTATCCAAAGCGACTTACAATTGGGGAGTACATAAAGCGATTAATCTTGAAGAGGCAAACATACAGAGGAAGTGCCAATAACACCAAGTCTCAGGCATTGTTCAAATAAGTACAAACTAGCAAGGGAAGGAGAGAAAGATAAAGAGAAAGATGAAGATTTTGAAAAAGTGAAAGTTTTTTTTTTTTTTATATAGTCAAGTAGAGTTGAAAGAGATGAGTTTTCAGTTGTTGCTTGAAAATTGACAGGGATCCAGCATTCCGGATGGGGGTGGGAAGATCATTCCACCGGCCAGGAACGGTGAAAGAGAATGTTCTGGAGAGTGACTTTGAGCCTCTCTGTGATGGTACCACGAGGCGTCGCTCACTAGCAGATCTCAGGCTTCTGGAGGGGATGTAAGTTCGTAATAGTGAGTGGAAGTAGGTGGGTGCTGAGCCTGTGATTGTTCTATACGCAAGCATCAGTGTCTTGAACTGGATGCGAGCTGCAACTGGTAGCCAGTGCAAGGAGACAAAGAGAGGTGTAACATGGGCTCTCTTGGGCTCGTTGAAGACCAGTCGTGCCGCTGCATTCTGAATCATTTGTAAAGGTTTGATTGTGTTTGATGGAAGTCCAGCTAGAAGAGCATTGCAGTAGTCCAGTCTAGAAATGACAAGGGCCTGGACAAGAAGTTGTGCAGCATGCTCTGTCAGAAAGGGCCTGATCTTTCTGATGTTGTGTAGTGCAAACCTGCAAGATCGAGCAGTCTTTGCAATGTGCTCTTTGAAGGTCAGCTGGTCATCGAAGATTACACCAAGATTTCTGACCGAAGCTGATGGGGTAATTGTTGATGAACCTAACTGAATCGTGAAATCATGCTGTAGAGTTGGAGTTGCAGGGAAGACAAGAAGCTCAGTCTTTGCCAGGTTGAGCTGTAGATGGTTTTCTTTCATCCATGCCGAGATGTCCGCCAGGCAGCCTGAGATCCGTGCAGCTACCGTTGGATCATCTGGTCGAAATGAGAGATAGAGCTGTGTGTCATCAGCATAGAAGTGGTAGGAGAAGCCATGTGCCTGTATGATGGGAGCCAGTGATGTAGTGTATGTGGAGAAGAGGAGGGGTCCAAGAACCGATCCCTGGGGAACCCCAGTGACCAATTGATGTGCTTTGGATACCTCCCCTCCCCAGGCCACCTTGAAAGACCGACCAGTGAGATAGGATTCAAACCAGCGAAGTGGAATCCCAGTGATATCCAGTGATGAGAGGGTGGACAGGAGGATCTGATGATTGACAGTGTCAAAAGCGGCAGAGAGATCCAGCAGAATGAGGACTGATGATTTGGAATTGGCTTTTGCAATTCGCAGGGCTTCAGTGACCAATAGTAGCGCAGTCTCAGTTGAATGGCCACTCCTGAAACCTGACTGTTTAGTGTCCAGTTTGTTGTTCTGTGAAAGAAACAATGAGACCTGGTTAAAGACAACTCGTTCGAGTGTTTTGGCAATGAATGGAAGGAGAGAGATAGGTCTGTAGTTTTCTAAAAGAGAAGTGTTTAATGTAGGTTTTTTGAGCAGTGGGGTTACCCGAGCCTGCTTGAATGCAGTGGGGAAGATGCCTGTGAGGAGAGATGTGTTGATAATGTGTGTGAGTGCTGGTAGGAGTGCGGGAGAGATTGCTTGGAGAAGGTGTGAGGGGATAGGGTCTAGAGGACATGTTGTAGGATGGCTGGAGAGGAGAAGTTTGGATACTTCCGCCTCAGTGAGGGGACAGAAGGAGAAGATGGGAGTTTGAGCAGTGGATCTAGTTGGTTGGGGGTCCTGTGTGAGTGGAGGTGAAAACTGACTGCTGATTGTTTTAGTTTTGTTTGTAAAAAAAGTTGCAAAGTCATCAGCTGTGATAGAAGTGGTGGGAGGTGGTGGAGGGGGACAGAGGAGAGAATTAAATGTTCTGAAGAGATCACGCATATCTGGAGCATTGTTGATCTTGTTATGGAAATGTGACGATTTGGCAGTGTGGACTTCAGCAGAGAAAGATGAAAGAAACGATTGATACATACTCAGGTCCGACGGCTCGTTTGAGTTTCGCCATTTTCTCTCTGCCGCTCGGAGTCTGGTCCGATGTTCACGAAGAACATCAGATAACCAGGGGTTAGAAGGGGCAGTTCGTGCTGGCCTGGAGGAGAGAGGACAAATGTCATCTAGACAAGTGGTTAAAGTAGAGCATAAAGTATCAGTAGCAGTATTCACATCCAGAGATGAGAAATTGGTAGGTGAGGGAAGAGAGGAGGATACTACAGAGGAAAGACGTGAGGGAGAAAGGGAGCGTAGGTTTCGTCTAAAAGTAACCGGTAAGGGGGTTGGTGGCACCCTGGTAGCAAAGTGTAATGTGAATTTAATGAAGAAATGGTCAGAGATATGTAGTGGTTGTACCAGAATGTTATCTGCAGTACAATCGCGTGTGTAAATTAAATCAAGTTGGTTGCCTGATTTGTGAGTGCTAGTAGTGGTAAGGCGTTTAAGATCAAATGAAGCTAGGAGCGAATGAAAGTCTGTAGCATAAGGCTTTTCTAGATGAATGTTGAAATCGCCAAAAACTAAGAGTGGAGTTCCATCCTCCATGAAAGAGGACAGCAACCCATCCAGCTCCTCTAGGAAGGGGGCTAGAATTTGACCAGGGGGACGGTAGATTACCACAATCTGGAGTTTTATAGGAGCCAATACAGTAATCGCATGGGATTCAAATGAGTTGTAATTGCATAGGGGCGAGTGGGTTGAGTATTTCCAATTATTTGAAATGAGCAGACCAGTGCCCCCACCCCGGCCAACCTGACGTGGGGTGTGAGAGAAAGAGAAATTGTTAGAGAGGGCAGCTGGAGTTGCTGAGTCTTCTGGACGAATCCAGGTCTCAGTCAAGCCCAAGATGCTGAGAGTGGATTGTAAAGAAAAAGCAGAAATGAAGTCTGCTTTGTTGACAGCTGACTGACAATTCCAGAGAGCCATGGAGAAAGAAAGTGGTGTAGTAGAAGATGTAGAGATGGGGCGCAGGTTAGCAGGATTACGTTGCCGTCTGCGTGTGATGTTAGAGCGTGGTCGAGAGACAACCGGAATGGTTTTGAAACACATGATAGAGGTGGAAGTATAGAGGATAGCAAAGGAGAGTGTGTGAGGGAGGGGAGGGAAAAAATATACCTGAATGCGTTGCCGGTGTCGTTGCTCGGGTAAAGTCGCACAGGAAAAAGTCGCTTGTCTTTACACTCGTCTGTCTTCACACGAGCAGGCTGAACGCTTCCGCAGACGCTTCCGCGTCAGCCTTGGACATCAAATAAATACACAGTCTAATTAAGAGAATAGAGTGAAAACAGCTGTGAACGGCTTCTGATTAGCCCAGCCAATAAGCCTAACAGAGTGCTAATGGCTCGAGACGAAACTAACACCTTGCCCACGGAGCAATGGAGGCGCAAATGATTATATTTACCAGTAAGTGCAATCAAAACTATTCAACCAACGAAAATGCAGACTACAAATAGGTAGGAAACGAAATATTCCTTCCTAGGAGCAAGTAAAAAATTTAAACAACAGATCTATGAACAAGTATTAAAGACACACTCACAAGCTGACGTCCGTTTCTTCTGGTGACTAATCGGCTTTTCCCGATTTGAAACAAGAACCAAGCAGTTTAAATACTTCAACAGTCGCTGTGAACGGCTTCTGATTAGCCCAGCCAATAAGCCTAACAGAGTGCTAATGGCTCGAGACGAAACTAACACCTTGCCCACGGAGCAATGGAGGCGCAAATGATTATATTTACCAGTAAGTGCAATCAAAACTATTCAACCAACGAAAATGCAGACTACAAATAGGTAGGAAACGAAATATTCCTTCCTAGGAGCAAGTAAAAAATTTAAACAACAGATCTATGAACAAGTATTAAAGACACACTCACAAGCTGACGTCCGTTTCTTCTGGTGACTAATCGGCTTTTCCCGATTTGAAACAAGAACCAAGCAGTTTAAATACTTCAACAGTCGCTGTGAACGGCTTCTGATTAGCCCAGCCAATAAGCCTAACAGAGTGCTAATGGCTCGAGACGAAACTAACACCTTGCCCACGGAGCAATGGAGGCGCAAATGATTATATTTACCAGTAAGTGCAATCAAAACTATTCAACCAACGAAAATGCAGACTACAAATAGGTAGGAAACGAAATATTCCTTCCTAGGAGCAAGTAAAAAATTTAAACAACAGATCTATGAACAAGTATTAAAGACACACTCACAAGCTGACGTCCGTTTCTTCTGGTGACTAATCGGCTTTTCCCGATTTACCTTACGTTACCTCTACATGCTTGCGAAGGGTTGATGTCGAGATGTTATAAGCTGCTAGTTCGGTCTCCCGAGGCAAGCACAGCTTACACTTCATAATAGAGCATGTATATGGCCAGGGCTTCACTTCATTTCCTTCGAGTTCAACTTCAGCAGAATACGACGGGGTCTGGTTTTCAGCTGGGTCTGCATCATTAACGCCTGTCTTGTCCGTCTGCATCTTTCTTGTGATTTTAGCGCCAGTTTCTTCTTCTGCCCATTATTTACTGCAGTTAATTCCACGGAGCGATTTTTTTTTACTCAGTAACGAATGTGTTTTAAAATGTAGCGAAGTACAATACTTCACACAAAATATACTTAAGTAAAAGTAAAATTACAGATTAAAAAAATTACTTAAAAAAGTACAAGTACACAAAAAAGCTACTCAATTACAGTAACGCGAGTAAATGTAATTTGTTACTTTCCACCTCTGACTAAGTATGTCTTTATAGTACACTGTGTGTACGGAGTATGTGTATTTTGCACATTGTCTTCTGTAAGTCTGTAAATATGTACTGTCCATATGTAATTTTTTTATTAATTTTTTGCACTGTCTGGAGCAGGCTTGTAAGAATTTCACTCACCAAGGCACTTGTGCTGTGGTGATGTGACGATAAAAGTGATTTGATTTAAATGGTTGATTTAACTCAGCTAATGGGTTTATTCTTTCTATTATAATATTAGCTTTTTTTTTTTACTTTATGCATGAAATTATATTTACAGATTAACCTTCAATCCTCTAAACTTTTGTAAAATATTCCAGAACCACTGTTTTACGTGATAACTTCCTTTATTTCTCATTTGCTTGTTTTTATATAAGCTATAGGCCTACACATTGCCTATTTAATCTCGTTTAACAAACATTGGAAGTAATGATTAAACACTAAACAGACGTAATTCACGAGTAAATCGACCACTCTGTAATTCTGTTTCCACCGTAACGGCTCTGGCTCTCGTGCCCGAGCTGGAGTCGTGTTCGACGGGAACTGATCACCCGCAGCCCTGTGTTTCACTCATGGACGACATGTACTGCCATTGCCTTCATAGCCTGCCCAAAAACAAAAAGTCAACAGCTCTGAGGACATATTTTAACATCCAAAGTATTTGTGTTCTGTATCTTTATAAATATAATCGTCTCTTCATCAAGCAATAAAACTGACGCCAGACATTAGTGATTCACACCGCACATTTGTATGTTGCTCTGCATAAATTTGAACGATATACTGCACAGAAACAATTTAATAAATTAAATAAAATGTACACAAACTACCCAAAAACTGAACAAATAACCCCCAAAAAATGACCCAAAAGGCTCAACCCAGCATTTGGGTTAAAAAAATAACCCAGGACTTTTTTTTAGAGTAGGCTGCTTGTTGCACAGTATTTCTTTCGTTTTCTTAAATTATTATTTAAGTGAAAATATATTTCTAGTATATGCCTATTTATTCGTTATAATATATAGCGCCTAGCTTTATTATGTGTTTCTCTGCTCGCAGAAGTGCTGCAGGTGGGTGATAATGATATGGTCATTTAAATCCTCGTTCTGTTGTTTGCTGCTTTTTGCGCATGTAAAATTAATCCCCAGAAAACAATTGTTAGTATTTTTAAAGTGTCACAGACAATTATTCTTTTTAATTTAATTCAGTTCTAATTTCAAATATTCTTGTCGGTTAATGGTTAGGAAAAATAACCGAAATGAACATCCCTAATTTAAATGCATAAAATTAAAATTCTTAATTTAAAAACGTGTCTTGTTTTTGAAGCCACTTGGAAAACTTTCGTAAAAAATTAAATAACTGAAAAAGTATACTTTTCCATTAAAACACTGCTTCATATTCAAAACACACACACAAGATGAAATGCAGATATAGAATTTCACAAAATACACCTTGCTTATCAGGCCAATGAAAGCACACACAAGATGAAATGCACCTAACAAATAATTATTTTGTGGCGTAAATAAAAGAAACACACTTTCTAAAATTAAAATAGACCAAAACTGCAGGGAAATGCGGTCTAATAAAACGTCTGTCAATCTTCACAGGATTTTAGAATTTCCTTTTAGAAACATTAGCTTAAGACAAACTATTGCTTAGCCTATTCCACAGATTCTGGAATTAGCAAATTACCAAAGGGGCATTTTGGGCTGAGCGAGCGGCGCTGAGCGTATTGAGCGAGCGGATTGTTGAGATTCATACGCTGATTCTTGGTGTATGTGTGTGTCTAACTCATGCCGTAGTACTAAAGGTTTTGTGTGTAATGTGTTTCTAAAAACATACAGTAGCAGTTTACCTCATTCAGGGCCATATAGTTATTGTAATCAACATATAAAACTTTTCTGTAAAGATTGGCCACTGTATGAATTCAGTGAATCATGCCATTGGGTAATGATTATATTATTATCAATAATTAACCAAAACCACCTAATCACCCATGTTGTTGGCTTTCCTTGCTATAGCAAACGTGCTTTCACAAACACAGTAAAATCAAGGGTCAGGACCCCAACTAAAGCAAACCCTGATCGCCACAATGGTGAGGTCTGACGAAACATTTTCTATAAAACATATGACAGAAATAAAGTCAAATTGTAATGTGTGAATCTGGTAATGCTGTTTATGCATAGTGATTCTATAATGTCTTGTATTTCAGTTGAGTTCATCTAAGGCTGTGGCTGAAGTCAGTTTTAGTTCTTGTTTCTCTTTCATTCAGTAATTCTGCTTGTTAACAGCAGGTGTTATCTATAAGGAGAGTAAATATTTAATGGGACTGTATTATTTTGCACGAGATCTGTTAGCTTAATGGGTCACCATTGTGCTGGAGAGTAGAGTCTGTGCTTCAGTCAATGATGAGCCACAAACATTTATGGTTTGCTGCTTTTTGAAGACAGTTATTGTAGAGTTGATGATACAGTGATTATCTCTTTTGCTAAGTGCTTTAGCTGACTCAGTTAAAGTCATGTTTTAGTAACTTTATTATTACATATTAAGTGTTTGTAGTTTTATATCATTAACTTTTCCTTAGTGGACTCAAATTAAATAAGTTAACTAAATGTTTACACACCATCACAACAATTTTACAGCATCAAAGTGTTTGTTGTATTTTTACAGTACAAGTTGTAATCAAATCAAATCAAATCACTTTTATTATCACATCACATCACAAGTGCTTTGGTGAGTGAAATTCTTACGAGCGTGCTCCAGACAGTGCAAAAAAACAAAACTACAGTTTACATATGGACAGTACATATTTACAGACTGTACAGAAAACAATGTGCAAAATACACATACATATACTCAGTACACACAGTGTACTATAAAGACATACTTCGTTACCAATGCACCAATACACATTATACACCGTATTTACACGTCTGCATTATGTCCACATCTATGCATAGTAATATGTGAAGGTGTAACAGATTATAATTTACAGTAGATTGGTTGTGCAACAGATTATACATATGCAATGTCGTGGGTGTGCTTTTATGGTGTCCAGTGATAGCAGATGTGTTAGTGCAGTGTGTGCGTGTAGTCCAGTTGAACTGTGTTAAAGTGCAGTGCATGGCATGTTGTGTGAGAGGGAGTGTGATGTAGGTGAGTTATTTCTGACTGTTCATTAGCCTGATAGCCTGAGGGAAAAAGCTGTCCCTCAGTCGGCTAATGATTGATCTACAGAACTTTTGTAAATGTACAATCTTACTGGCAACCAAAATTGGCATTAAGGTTCTGTAAATTTGACAGCAATTGTTTACACTGCAGGTTCTGGAGGCTTGGTCCTGGGAGTTTTCTATAATTATGCTTTGTTTTGTGTGATAATCCAACAATGTGTATTTTACTAGCTGTTTAAACAATATTTGTGATATAAAGTTTTACTATTATTGTTTAGTTACATATTTGAAAGCATGTTTATGCAGATTGGTTAAATACATAATAATTGATGATAATTGAACTATATGCAACTGCAAATAGGTAGAGGAAGTTATAGAACTATTTGGAACTGTTAAAATTGGGAAATAGTGGAAGTGTAGCCATGTGACAACACGTGAAAGCTTCTTTTTTTTGGTACACAATGTTAGTCTGCTCCTTAAAAGGTAAAGTATATTTGTAACCAATCAGTGAACACTACTTAGATTTCCCTTTTTAGGGATATATAATATGCTTTATTGGTTTTATGGTGTATTTAAAAGGAACAACCCTAGCTGAGTTTTGAAGAATAAGCACTGAATGTAGGTAAAAAAAATCAGACTTGTTCTATTGTTATATTGTTCTGCTGTCCTTGACATTTTAACATTTTATTGGTGTATTAATTTTAATCAACTTTATTAAATTAATTTTAATAAACTTTGTTAAATTAATTTTAATAAACTGTGTTAAATTAATTTTAATAAACTGTTTGTTAATAAAAAAAAATTGTTTAATTAACTTAATTAAATTAATTTTAATAAACTGTTTATTAATAAAAGTTGTCTGTTGAATTAGCAGTATATAACACGTGCATGCAATGCAAGCTAATGTAGACTTTTTTTTTCCTTAATATGTGTTTAGGGCTATTGGTTGTGCATTGATTATGTTGTTTCTTACAGCTAGACATGTAGTGATGTTGGGCTCTTTTGAATGTTGTTGTGCCTATTGCAGTTAACGATTTTTCAAATCTAATCTAATTTAAAGATAGTTTTAGTAAAAAAAAACGAAAAACAATTTGGTTTCAGACAAACCATGGATGAGGACAAAAATTCAGACTGTGATTCCCAAGGCGAAGAGAGGTATTTAATTTACATAATTTCAACTTGCTTTTTATGTGTATATTTGTACATTTTTCTACCCTTGTCTCAGGCTTTTAATTGTACAATAGAAAAATCCTCCAACTGATGATTAAATCATATTTATGTTTGTATTTCTCTTTTGATGTTTTAATGATAAAGCTCATTTTTAAACTCACAAACTCAAGGAGCATTCCACAATCATTTCCTTGAGTCTGTTCGGCCTTTGATTGAGTTGATTGACTCTCTGAGGTTGATTAGCCTTGATGAAGATATTGGTCTACCATCCATTGCAGTGGTGGGAGATCAGAGTTCTGGAAAGAGCTCTGTTTTGGAGGCACTTTCTGGAGTAGCTCTACCTCGAGGAAGTGGTAAGGGGTTTTTCTTTACTTTCAGCACCTATTGTATATGTACTGGACAAAAAAACGACACTTTTCTTTGTCAATACATTATATTTAAATTGAAGAAATTAAAATTATTTGAGAGCTCCACCCTTACAATAATTTACAAATAACTTGTTAAAACATTTTTTTTAAGGTATTGTCACTCGCTGTCCTCTTGAGCTGAAATTGCAGAAGCTCAAAAATGGACCATGGTCGGGGATCATTTCTTACAATGGTCACAGAGAGAACTTTAATGACCCGTTAAAAGTGGATAAGCTTGTTAGAGAAGGCCAGTATCAACAGAAACCCTTACAGATTATATTCTGTCATCATAACATAACTTGTACTGTATATGCTAGCCTATATTAAATCTGTGTAAAACAGAATTCCAAACAGTAAATCAATCAATCAATCAATCAATCAATCAATCAATCAATCAATCAATCAATCAATCAATCAATCAATCAATCAATCAATCACATTTTGCTTATCTTTCAATTAATGTATTGGACTGTAAATTGGAATGGTAGGAAGAAGAATAATTCTACATTCTATAATGTAAATTAGATTTACAATATTGCATCATGTGTGCTACTTTAATTTAAATTAAACAAATTAAAGCAAATCTCAGTGAAAAACCCAAAACTATATCAACTTGTGTTTAACAGCTCAAAACAAGCTTGCTGGAAATACAGTTGGAATCTGTGATGAGCTCATCACTTTGGAAATTTCATCTCCTGATGTTTGTGACCTCACTCTAATCGATTTACCTGGTATAACCCGTGTACCTGTGCAAGATCAACCTGAGGATATTGGAGATCAGGTGAGTGTATTTCAGGGGGGAGTGGGGAGAGTTGAGCTGTTTTTTACTTACAGTGTCTGTAGTGTGAGAGCAGGACAGTAACGTGCCCAACTAAAATGTGTACATAATTTTCAGGATTTGGTGCATCCTTGGGAATAATCACTTTGGGTTTAAAATAAACTGCTTTCAAAACATGACATGCCAAAAAAACAAAAAAAAAAACATTGTTCTTACCCCCAATGAGGGGTAAATTGAGCCTAGCTCAACGTTTTAACCTCATGCTATATGAAAGAAGGAGAAATTCAATAAAACCTATTCCTGAAATCTGTGTGTGAACCTTTTGATGGACTGGCCATCCATCCAGGATGTTTCCCTACTCATGGCTCAAAAACCTTTGATATATTTTCCGCGTGCACTGTCCGGAAGCGTACAAGGACAGTACGGATGCAGACTACTTGTATTTATTCTACTGAATGTGTACACTTGTGTTCCGCTCGGTGGACATGTTCCACACATGCGCAATAGATCGGCTTGAACAGTAAAAAAACATGTGAACAAAAATTGCACTGAGTTCTTGCACATCTAGCTGTCTTTGTATTGTTTTATCGACGGATTGTATAGGTGTAGGTAGCGACGGCCTCCTTCAACGTGTATGCCAGTGCATACATGTTGTTTTTGTAGCACACATGGATGGATGACTTTTTAAAGGTTTTATTTAAAGATAAAGTTTAGAACTTTAAAAGAAGGAATAAAATAAATAAATAACTAAATACATTTTAAATTGAAGAGGAAGAAACGTATAGCAACTGATCTTACAGCACAGGGCTACTATTCAACATTAGTATTAGTATTGCAGAGAAATAAATTTTTAGAAAAACATAATTGGTCAATTTTTTCAACAATGCCTATTTAAAAATGTCAGAGCAAAATCAAGTTCAAAACAAAGTCAAAACCAAAACAAACAAAACAAAGAATAAAGAGAAAGTTTTTTTGAACTTGTGTGTAAAAAAAAAAAGTTGTTACAAATAATTAAATGGCCGTCTCCCCATCACAGGGTGAGTAAAATGGATAACTCTTCAAATATTTGTGGTCACATCACCAGGCTTTGTTTATGGTTCCCTGGAAACAGGGGGTGGCTCTACGTGCCCACATGCACAAATTTCCCCCTCTCTCTTAGCTGTACAATTTAATGTGTTCATATTTTTTTTTATATTTGTATCAGTTAGTTTCAAATCTGTAAAAATCCCAGATCAACACTCCAAGCCTTTTTACCATCCAACCATTTTCTGATGGATACAGACATGCACCACATGTCAGGTATCGAGGATGGAAGAGGATGAGGACCCAATTGCAGGTTAAAGGGCTTTTTATTTACAAATATAAAACAAACAAACAAAAACTACCCCGTAGGGGAAAAACAGACTGGCTAGCTAGCAGGCAAGGCAGAGCTGGACAGGGCAGGACAAGGCTGGACAGGACACAGACGACATCTAACATTAGGTAACGAACCCACACGGAACTGCAAACACAAGGAGATTATAAAGGGAGCAAATGAGGAGGGTAACGAGGGAAAACAGCTGGGGAAAATTAATCAATAAACAGGTAACAAGATGGGTGGGGTCAAGACAAATTGACATGAGAGCACATGGCACACAGAAAACTAGGACAGAAGCCACGTGCTCACACAAAACAGAAACACAAGCACATGGCCAGCAAACAAATCACCAGCCATGTGCAAAACAGGACATGAACACGCAGCTAATGAGAAAACTCATAAGCCACATGTTCACACAAGACATGACAACATGAAAGCACGCAGCCAATGAATATACAAGCTGCGTGCCACAGCACAATATATATAACATAAATGCACGCAGCCGATAGAAACACGAACTGCGTGCAACACAACAAAAAACACGTGGACAAGAGTGTGCGGTGTCGAGCGAACCCGAGACCACACAATGACAGAAAATGGAGCGCGAGTGTCTGAACCCCGACACGAACCGAAACTCAAGACATCAGTGCCGGGATCCAAACACCACGCTCCACACAAAACAATGTACGCAGACGAGAGCGCGCGCGACTCGAGCACACTCGAAGCCGCACGCTCACATGAAAACGCGGACATGATGGGAGTATCAGGGCTCTGTCACAAAACCATGAATAACACTAGACCGAAGTGATAGAACCCTGACACCACGTTTTATGGATATCCTGCATCACATAAGTGAAATGTTTTTCATGATGTTTCATATTGACTTGATGATTCTCTTCTCCCTAACCAGATGAAACTTTATTCTTTCAGATAAAATCCTTGATACTGAAATATGTTGCAAAAAGTGAAACAATCATTTTAGTTGTTGTGCCCTGCAATATTGACATAGCAACAACGGAAGCACTAAGAATGGCACAAAAAGTTGACCCAGAAGGACTCAGAACTCTAGGTTTGGCAACACATTTCTTTATTTCTTCACACTGAATACCAGGGGTGCCCAATCCTGTTCCTGGAGATCTACATACTTGATCATGGTTGGAGCTGAGCTTTGCAGGAAGGTAGATCTCCAGGAACAGCATTGGGCACCCTTGCTGTATACCATGTAGCATTTTGTTTTTTGTTTATTCTCAACTTTATCTCTCTCTCTCTTTTTTTGTTATTCAAATATGTGGAGTAGCAATTCTCACAAAGCCGGACCTAATTGACAGAGGAGCTGAGATTGATGTTTTGAACATTGTTCAGGGCAAAATTATTCCTCTCAGCAAGGGCTACATTGTTGTGCGATGTCGTGGTCAGAGTGACATCAATGACAAAATTCCTTTTGATAAAGCTATGGAGGCTGAATTGAAATTCTTTAGGAACCACCATTATTTCAGGTACTTAATTACTTAATGACAATGAACAGTTTGCATATTTCATGTTATTTATATATATATTTTTTCTTCAGCTCACTTCTGGATGACGGTAAAGCATCTATTCAATGCCTGGCAGGCAAGCTGACCAAAGAACTGGCAGATCATATTAAGGCAAGCATTAAATGATAATAGAGAATGGCAACACTTTATTTTGATGATTCCCTTTGGACATTCTGTTGATTATAACTTAGCAAATATATGTGAACTATCAGTTATTAGAGAATTAGTAGGCTGTGTGCTTAATATCTACTATAACATTATTTTAATGGTCCCCCAACATACATTTTACCGACTAAGTAACTTTGCAAGTACATGTCAACTCATTCCACTTACCCTAACCATAACCTGTAATGGAATCTATGACAACATGACAATAGAGGGCGCACTAGTTCAAAAAAAAGAGATACAGAGATGTGTACAAGTTGGAAATAGTGATAAACCTCAAAATATGCTCCCCTCCACCTTGTGTCCCCCCCCCCCCAACAGCACAGACTGATCAGAGTATAACATCTGCGGTACAGTGTATTTCTATAGTCTTTGGGTGCGGGAGCAATTTGGGAGCATTTAAAACCTCACGCTCTGCTGCTGATGTCATACACCAATCAGTAGCGTGGCACCGCTTGAAGTAGAACACACCTAACTTACTCTGGTTCACTGTCAATTATTTCCTGTATATTTACGACACCATTGGATTAGAGTGCTGTCAATTTCACAGCTCAAACAGGACTAGCGTGATTTGTCTCTCTTAATTTAAGTATTAAATTATAATTATATGTATTGAAATACGTTATTGTATGTTGAAAGCTCCTTAGAGTTTGTGCTTGGTTGTGCTATTCAGCCGCGATGCACCAGCACTGCTTAAAATATAAATACTTTTGTTCCCTTTCAAGGGAACTCCGTTGCGTCGATTTTGATGCTTTAGGGGAACGCTTTGCGTGATATGTCTTGAAGCACATGTGAAATCAACCCAGGTGTAATGGGACGTCAGAGCGGGTGACGTCACGAACCAGTACGCTATAAAGCCTGTCCAAACTAAGCTGTAACTAGTTTTTTGTGTCTTCACAAGCCCTCTGTGTGAAATTGTCTGTCCTATTTGGTGTTGTCTGTCATTACTTTAATACAAAGAAAACTGATATGGCGAGCAAGCAATGACAAGCTTTTAGAATGAGCGTTCGTCCCTGCCCGCGTTATCTAACGGGTGGAGATACACACATTCTTTGTGTTGCCTGTTTGGGAGAGGAGCGTGCACAGTTAAATGTGCTCGAGAGCACTCTGCTGCCGAGGTTCGCAAATGGATCTGTCAGTGGGGTTAGGGATGAGCACAGCCTTATCTCTACCTTCACCTGACAGGTCCAGTGCCTCTTATCAGGGTTGGGAAGCATGCGTTGTGGTTTCTTCCACCCCGATTTAGGCACAGACACGTCAACTATCTGATACTGAGGAATTAGAAGTTGTTAGTGTCAATGCAAGAGATACTGAGGATTCGCCACCTCAGTCTCGTGCTTATGAGGAGCTTGTTGAGGTTGTAATAAAAGCGGTCGATTGGCCAGCAGAGAGGGACAACGTTCGTTCTAAAAAATAAAAAGGATGAAAGCTTCTTGGCTTCTCGTGCACAACCTCAACGCCGGGGACTGCTGTTTTTTTTCCTGATCTCCACACTGAGGTGTCGAGATCGTGGGAGAAACCGGTTCCCTATAGAGTTTATAAAACACAAACATCTCACTATTCCTCTATAATAAATAAATAAAATTCCCGGTATTACCCATTAAGCCAGTGAGAACAATATCAGCACTGGTGGGAAAGGCTTACTCATCAGCTGGTCAGGCAGCAGCGTATTTACACACAATGTATCTGCTGCAAGCCTACCAGGCTGAATTGTTAGGATATCATGATGAGGAGGTTGTGGTAACTGCATTGGGCAACAGATTTGTCTCTCAGGGCTATGGCAGCACCTGGTGGCCACTGAGAGACATCAAGAGAAAAGAGAAAAACATTCTTATGGGCTCTCAACCGCAGCCGTCAAAGTGTAAAACAGATCTGAGGACCGTTATCATTTCTAAGAAGGCTGCGGTATAGAAGACCTGACGCCCAAGGGCTCAGGCCAATGAGGACCCCCCCAAAGTGGAGCGGTCAACATCTCACAACATCTCATTTTATGGTGTCCGTCTCCCTTCAGTGTCCTCAAGGGACCGTTCTGCCAACCCTGCCACCTCATGTGCTTCAGGGTGCAGCGGTCTCTGGTGAGCGCATATCTCAAGGTCCACCTGGAAACGTAGCGGCCTTGGAATGCCCACCCCCTCTGAGGAGGGTTTCAGAGCAGTCAGTTCAGACGCTTCCTGTCGGTTCGCCATTTCAGGACGTCGTTCTGACTGCACAACTACATATAAATCCAGAAACTAGTCTCGAGAGGCTGGTACCTCTAGTAGAATTTTGACAGCGTGGAAACTTCTGCCAAATATATCTTGTTGGGTCCTGCAGACTATAGAAAAAGGGTATCAATACAGTCCGGGTCTCGCCCGCCCAGGTTTAAGGGGGTGTTTTCACAGAGGTGGCCCCCCAGCAGGTTCTCGTAATGGAACAAGAAGTGAAAGCTCTGTTAGAGAAAGGGGCCATAGAATATGTCAAGTCAAGTCAAGTCACCTTTATTTATATAGCGCTTTTAACAATACAAATTGTAACAAAGCACTGCACAATATCAAAATAGGAAAATTGTGTCAATAATGTAAAATGACATGATTTAACACTCAATTTTCAGCTGAATGCATTTCATTATTGAATTTAGTAATGGTATTGTCCAGCTCAGCTCAGCTTAAATAATATCTGTGCAATCAAGTCGATGATTTTGCTGGAAATGAAGATTCCCCAACTACGCAAGCCAGAGGCGACAGCGGCAAGGAACCAAAACTCCATCGGTGACAGAATGGAGAAAAAACCTTGGGAGAAACTAGGCTCAGTCGGGGGGCTAGTTCCCCTCTGGCCAGACGAACCAGTAGTTTGTTCCAACTGCTTCAAAGTCATAGTGTAAGTGGTCCACTGGTTCCAGTGGTCTTTACCCGATGGATGTTTAGGTGACGAGTTCCTCAATGGAGATCTGTCTCTGGGGCTCATCTATGTGTCCTAGACTCCGCTGACGTTCAGGGCTGTAGAGGTTGTCTCTAGGTGCTGATCCACCATTTATGGCAAAATTTGGTTAAGTCAGTATAATCGCTGATGGTTGGCTTCCTCTGAGGTCCTCCGAAGGGTTGTCATCGTCTCTTCTCAGGTGTTCGGTCATCTCAGATCGTTTAAGGGTTGGATCCAGACTGAAGCTTGTGTAATTCCTAGCTACCACGGGATGTTAATCCCGTGGCAGAAACATAGAAACAATAAAGACAATTAGCGTAGCAGTTGTTCCATCCAGGAATAACCCTGGATTAAATTATCAGTATAACCCAAGCTAAAGCATAATAATGTGCATTTGTTCAGATAGACTGGTACTAGATTGTGAGATGCATTATATGAATGCTTGGCTAAAGAGATGTGTCTTTAATCTAGATTTAAACAGAGAGAGTGTGTCTGAACCCCGAACGTTATCAGGAAGGCTATTCCAGAGTTTGGGAGCCAAGTATGAAAAAGTTCTACCTCCTTTAGTGGACTTTGCTATCCTAGGTACTACCAAGAGTCCAGAGTTTTGTGACCTTAGGGAGCGGGTTGGATTGTAGCGTGATAGAAGATTAGTTAGGTACGCAGGAGCTAAATTATTTAGGGCCTTATAGGCAAGTAATAA
This sequence comes from Schizopygopsis pylzovi, assembly GCA_027422435.1. Taxonomy (NCBI): domain Eukaryota; kingdom Metazoa; phylum Chordata; class Actinopteri; order Cypriniformes; family Cyprinidae; genus Schizopygopsis; species Schizopygopsis pylzovi. Next base: position 30,767,873 of record CM049817.1, read on the forward strand.
TATTTTGTAACTGATATGAAACTTAATAGGTAGCCAGTGCAGAGACTGTAAAATTGGAGTAATATGATCATATTTTCTTCACCTGGTAAGGACTTTTGCCGCAGCATTTTGTACTATTTGTAGCTTCCATGTGTATGTACCTCACTCTAACAGGGAAACCGGGCTTTACAGCCGGTATTTCATAGTTCCAAAGAAGGATGGGGGGTTGCGTCCCATTTTCGATCTTCGAGTTTTGAATGACTCCGTCATGCAGCTCAAGTTCAAAATGTTAACTTTTAGACAAATCGTGCCACAGATCAGATCTGAGAACTGGTTTGTCACGATAGATCTCAAGGGCACATACTTCCACATATCCATCTTTCCGTATCACAGGAAGTTCCTTAGGTTCCCTCTTGGGGGCAGAGCATACCAATATCGGGTTCTTCCGTTCGGCTTAGCATTATCACCCCGCACTTTCACGAAATGCGTAGATGCGGCCCTGGCGCCTCTTCGTCTTCAGGGTATTTGCATAATGAACTACATCGACGATTTGTTGATTCAAGCTCAGTCGCTTCATTTGGCAGTTCGGCACCGAGATGTCGTTCTTGCCCACATAAAAGAGTTGGGGTTACGGCTAAAATTCCAAAAGAGTGTGCTTTCTCCAATACAGAGGACCACTTTTATTGGTGTGTTATGGGACTCAACGTTGATGCAGGCACGCCTGTCACCGGCACGTGTAGGGTCCATCCTGTCGGCTGTAAAAAGTATAAGGCTAGACCAGTCACTCACTGTCAAACATTTTCAGAGACTGTTAGGTCTTATGGCAGCAGCATCCAACATGATACCTGTTGGACTGTTGTACATGACACCCCTGCAGTGGTGGCTCAGGACCAAAGGGTTTTCTCCGAGGGGCAACTCCTTTTGCATGATCAAGGTCACGCGGCGATGCTTACATGCCTTGGTAATGTGGAAGAAACCTTGGTTCCTGTCCCAGGGTCCCGTGTTGGGAGCTTCATTTAGTCGCAAGATGCTTACGACAGATGCCTACGACAGATGCCTCTCTCACGGGCTAGGGAGCGATCCTAGAGGGACGCTCAAGTCAGGGTCTGTGGAAGGACCATCATCTCTCATGGCACATCAAGCGTCTGGAGATGTTGGCAGTATTTCTTGCTCTCAAGAATTTCCTAGCAGATCTGAGGGGCCACCATGTGCTCGTCCGCTCAGATAACACATCGGTGGTCTCCTACATAAGTCACCAGGGGGTTTACGGTCACGTCCACTTTGCAAACTGACATTCCAAATTCTCCTGTGGTCCCAAGGGAAGTTGCTGTTTCTTTGAGCACCTTACATCCCTGGGGTCCACAATGTAGGAACAGACATCCTGTCGAGACAGGGAATGGAGGCCCAGGGAATGGAGGCTCCACCCCGAGGTGGTGGAGCTGATATTGAGGGAGTTCGGCCAGGCCCAAGTGGACCTGTTTGCGTCTCAAGAGACGTCTCACTGTCCACTCTGGTTTTCCCTCATGCATCCAGCTCCTCTCGGACTGGACGCAATGGTACAGACGTGGCCGAGGCTTCATCTGTATGCTTTTCCCCCGATCGCTCTGCTCCCGGGAGTACTGAAGAGAGTTCGCCGGGACCGGTTCTACTTCTTCTCATTGCCCGTGGTGGCCGGGCAGAGTATGGTTCCCAGATATAATATCCCTCCTCGATGGGCCTCATCTGGAACTCCCCCGTCAGGAGGGACCTTCTGTCCCAAGTAGGGGGCTCAATATTTCACCCCCAACCAGAACTGTGGAAACTGTGGGCTTGGCCTCTGAGGGGATCCAGCTCATAGACTCAGGTCTCTCAACCGAGGTTGTTGAGACCATTCTCCATTCCAGAGCTCCCTCCATGAGGAAACTTTATGCCTTGAAGTGGAGAGTATTCACTTCATGGTGTAGTGACCATCAGCTGGACCCAGTTAACTGCCCAGTTGGTACAATGGAGTTCCTGCAAGATCGGTTCACTGCAGGGTACCCCTGTCCACTTTAAAGGTTTATGTGTTATCCATAAGTGCTTACCATATTCCTTTGGGTGGAATTTCATTGGGGAAAGATCCCCTGGTATCTCGTTTCCACCGTGGTACTTTGAGGTTGAGGTGCTGCAAGCCTTCTCTCCTCCTCCTTTTCAGAATGCGGACCAGGAAAGGCACAATTTGCTTTGCCCAGTGCAGGCATTAGATGCTTATGTCCACAGAGCTAGTGACAGCTTCGTTTGGGCAGGCTTAATAGCTTCCTGCTTTGTGACGTCACCCGCTCTGACGTCCCATTACACCTGGATTGATTTCACATGTGCTTCAAGACATATCACACAAAGCGTTCCCCCTAAAGCGTCAAAGTCTACGCAACGTTCGTTCCCTCTTCAGGGTACCGAGGTTACAGTCGTAACCGAACATTATGTTTATTGCTGTTGTTTCAAATATTAAAAACATAATCACTTTCCTAAATAGTCTGCAGTAAGGTGGTAAATTCAAAAATGTGGGGTTTTAATAATGTTAGCATTCTGACACGTGGAATTTTAAGATGTAGAATAGTAAACACCTATTTGTAAACGTTTTTGCGTGGTAGTTCTTTTATTTGCAATGTCCAACGTTTGCAATGTCCAAGAACAGCTTCACATTTTAATGATTTTGTCTTTAATCAGATGACAGTATGGCTAATACACTATTTGTGTAATATTTATGATTAAGTTAGAGGTTTGTTTATTTTTAGACAGATTTTGTGGAAAAAAATGAAAAGGGGACAAAGTCAGGCACAGCAGAAATAAAGATTTATTCAAGAAGAAACCATGTCAAAGACAGGTAGATGCATTAAAATGCAGGTCAGAGCCAATCCACCAGGCAGGGCCAAGTTGGCCAGCAAATTAGCAGCCTTGAACCCGGCAGCAGGTCAGAGCAAGTCAGAGAGGGCTACCAGCAGGCATCTACAGTATCTGCAAAAGACACACACCCACACACAGAGGTGCCCATATGTGATATGTGTTCTGGGCCCAACTGTTTAACAAACAAACAATAAATAAATGAATAAACAAGTGTGCTTTCGACAATTATATTTACAGCAAATACTTAGTTTGCAAAATGAACATAAATGCAAAATAAGCAATATTAACAATTTCAGAAAGCACAAACATACAACATGTAAAGATGTAAAGTATTATATACAGTGCTGTATAGAGTATTTGCAGTTTGTGAAAATGTAAATGTTAAAATACAATTAAAATGTAAACATCTAGCGACAGTGTTAGTTCTGGCAGGTCACGTGAGTCAAGCTCGTGTCAGCTGACTCTCAGCTGATCACATCTATCTATAGGAACACTAAACTTATCACAGCATCACTACATAAGCGCTATTCAGTGTTATTCAGCAGCTTTGCTTGCTCCTCTTTTTGTGACAGTCAGTACTTGGCTTCTGACATTCCTGTTGAATCAGACTCCATAATCTTGAGTAATGTGTTACACTAAATGTAATTAAGCACATTAATGATATCTGCTTGGTTCTGTTCTGTTATCCCTTGGGGGTTTATTATTATGCTGCTAATTCATGATAGGCTGCATCAATGGGCAAGGAGCTTTTTCCTAGAAAAGAACCATACCACCAAACCAAACTGTATGCTAAGTGTCTATCATTTGACAATAGTCGTCCTGACAAAAGTAAAGAAGTTAAAAACAGTTTAACAAACAGTTTATCAAACATTTTTTTTATAAGATTACTTAAATTAAATTGGAAACATTCACATTTTCCTTAATCTAAACTATATATACTTTAAAAAAAAATACAGAAATCCCTTCCATCCTTGACTGAGCAGATTCAGACAAGGCTACTCAGTGTACAACGAGACCTTAAAAACTATGAGCAGGGTCCACCTCTGGAAGAAGAGATGATGGGACCTTTTCTCAGTGAGGTAAGAGCTATGAGAATAGATCGCCATAAATGTTCTCTATCCAGAAATAATATTATGGCATTTAAAATGTTAAAATGTTTTCTTCTTATACAGATTATATTGGAGTTCAGTGATCAAATAAATGAACTGAGTAGAACAGGACATTCTAAAGACAAAAACATTTACATATGCCTACGTCCTGTATTTAAGAAATGGGACAACTATCTAAGAAGCACTGAAGTATCATGTGAGTTGAGATATGTAAACATGTAAAACGATTGTTCCTAGAGGGACTATACCTTAATCTAGCCTTTTGTTATCATCATTACACATGTAGTCAAAGCAAGAGTGACAGAAATGATAGAAAAGTATAATGAGATGCATCGTGGCAGAGAATTGCTAACATTCAGTGAGTTCTGTGAATTTGAATGTGTCATCCAAAACCATGTGGCAGCCCTTCAAGAGCCAGCTATGGCAACACTGAAAGATATACGAGGTACAGTGTTTTTTTTTTTTTTTTTTTGGACAAGTATATAAATTATATAACATTTATTATGTCCCATTAAAAGTATTCTATTGTACAGCATACAGAATAATCATTCTTTCTTTAATAAAAAAAAAATGTCCTTCTTGTCAAACTAAAATTTATTTTCAGAGATTGTTCAGAATGAGTTCAGGGAGTTATGTTATTTGTCTTTTGAACAGTACCCTCCAATGAGATACATAGTCTCTGTAAGTAATATGACTAATATAGTTATTATTATTATTTATTTATTTATTATTATTATTATCTTTCATGTTTTACCTTGTATTCATCAGAACATGATTAATGACATTCAGACAAAACAAGAGGCCAAAGCAGAGAAAAGAATTAAAGAGTTCATTAATATGGAGAAACTGGTCTTCACTCAGGACAAGGTATTGCAACAGAAACTTAATGACTCTGACATCCCTCAGAAGACTGGGATAGAAACAAGTGACAAGGATCACTACGATGATGACACAATATTTAATTCCAAAGGCTGTGCATTGCTGGATACAAGAAATATTGTACCAGATAAACTGGTTCTCTATTATGAGGTGGGTAACCATACAATTATTATTATTTAATATTTTTTGTTTTAAATTGTAAATACTATGGATTATGAGGAACCCCAAAAGGTGAGGCAGAGGCATAGACCCATGTGCAGGAGATGTAATAAAAAATAAAAAATAAATTAACAACCAGGAAAAACAAGGGATCAAAAAACACAGGCAAGCAGAACAACCATTATATTAAAGAGCTGACAAGAAACCGGAAAAACACTAGGGCGATATATACACAGGATAACAAAAGGGACCACTGTGTAACTATGACAACTAAGACAGTGGAGGTGTGGTTAATACATTGCTATGATAACTAACTGAGGTAAAAAAGAGACAAAGGAGGCAGCACAGCAAAACAGTGGCAAAGCACACACAGAGAACTTCTCAGTTACGTATGTAACCCTCGTTCCCTGAAAGAAGGGGCAGAGACGGTACATCAGCTGTAAAATACATACTGGGATCTCACCCAGGAGCCCAATCACCTTTGAATGTTAATAAAACAAGCCAATGAATGTTGCCGTGTGAGCTTTGCATTGCGCACCCTGGGGCGCAGCATGTGTATAAAAGGAGAGTGCGTGCAGTTGCACATTCAGTTTTTCGCTGAGGAGCTGAGACAGTGTGCCTCAGCCATACAGCGGTGGTACAGCAACTGTGGCGACGGGACGTAATTTCGCTGTTCCCTCCTTCAGGGAACGAGGGTTACATACATAACCGAGACGTTCCCTTTCAGTCAGTCACGTTTGCCGTTACGTCAGCTGGGACTGACATACTGAGACCCCTATGAAAACGCCACTATTGCTGATCCCCTCCAGTGCCCTGCAGAAGCCGATAAGTCCCCCCACACCAGTTGGGGCGGAAGATAGGACAGGGCTTAGGCAGAGATGTCCGCCACTGCTGTTCCGTATAGTGGATATGCATAACACTGGGAAAGTATCCCTAAGTAGGGGAACGCTACGGAAGCCACATCCTGCACATAGGAGCATATAGTATCATGTAGAAATTACACATATGTACTGGCCATCTGTAGTGCTACATATGGAAGTCCTTGCGAAGTAGACAATGGAAGTAGACTCAGCCAGCCTGGGGTTAGATACTGCACTTCTGGGAAGAATGGAACCGGAGGTGGCTGCCAGTGATCGGCGTGCGGCACCCCCAAGAACCAATCATCCAGCCTCGAGCGCTCGGGGGATGGAGGGGGCCTCCATTGCAGCCAGCCAGCTCTGGATCTGACTCAGACAATGCTGCTCTTCCTGACGGAGGCAACGCAGCCGAGTCCTCATCTCCAGAGCACCTCACTGTGTTCTTCGGATCGTCCTGGCCACACGCCGAAGTAGCTCTCCGCTGCTGAGAGACAGAGGAACTAGAACGGGGCAAGGGAGGGGGACTCCTCCTCGTTTGATGAAGAGGAGCCTCGATCTTAACATCGCAATGATCATGTTCAAAGCTTGCACGACAACATTCATTGGCTTGTTTTGTAAACACTCGAAGGTGATTGGGTTCTCAGGCGAGACCCCAGTATGTCAGTTACGGCTGGCGTAATGTCAAACTTGACTGACTGAAAGGGAACATGTAACACACACTCTAAGTGAATGTAGTAATTCATGTCCTGTCTCCATACAGATTGTCTATCAGCGCCTCACAGACTATGTGCCCATGCTGATAATCCTCTTCATGCTGAAGGTTGCAGCTAAGACATTGCGAAATCAAATGCTGGAACTAAGGAATGGGGCAGATGTGGTGAAACTGCTAAGTGAAGACTCAGAGCGAGGACGCATGAGAGCTGATCTAAAGCTACGTCTGGAACGCCTCACACAAGCTCAAGACCTGATTAGCAGCAGACTCTAAGACAGCTTTATAAAACATCAGGGATATAAATGTAGCATCAGAAAATAACCAGCTACAGATTGTTAGACGGCTCTCTAATACAGTATGGATTTAGCAACAAGGATAAATAAATAAATGTTTCAATATCTCAGAATTAGTAAATAACCACATTCACAAATGTAGAATATTATTATTAGTGGTGGGCCGTTATCGGCGTTAACGTGCTGCGTTAAAGTGAGACTCTTATCGGCGAAAAAAAAAAAATATCGCCGTTAATCTATTCTCAAAGTTGGGTTGGGAGCTGGGTCTATACTACGCAAGCTATGATGACTTTCACCCTGATATTTTAGCGCGGATGTATACCTAGCCGAATTGCACTGTAGGGGGCGAGAACGAGTCTTCGAACTAGAGGCTCGCAGTCCGTGATGGACAGATTGTTAACGGCTGGTCTGTGTGGTAATACAATCGGGCAGGACATCCAAACACTCACCTATCATTCATCAACCTCAAATATGGCTTTTCATCTGAAAGATGTATGTAGTAGCAACTTTACATGGCCGCTCAATATGATGTTAACCTAGAGAAATGTGCGCTATTGAAGTGTTTGTGTGGAAGCGCGTTTGCTGCAAGACAGGCTCCGGTGCGCTAACTTGCTCTTAAAATCTTCCTCATTTTTGGTCATACAGATAAAAGTAGCCTAACACATCTTTCGAATCTGTAAAGACTCTACGTTTATTTGTGTGCACTCAGAATAACAACGAAACGTTGCGCTTTTAAGCAAACAGGGTGCGCTTTAGGTCTCATGTGAACTTGAGCGAGAAACTTCGAAACTCGAATATATCTAAAAATACAGTACATAGAAAAACATGAAATTTAATCTGTGCAACACTGTGCATAATAAGATGGCTTTCAGTTCAATATAATAACAAAAACATGGGTTTTTATTCAACTAATAAGGTTGGCACGCTGTGATCTGTACTATATTTTTGCTGTAATTGACAGTTATCGGCAAAAAAAAAAAAAAACAACAACACGGGAGTGGGAGGGAATGGGAGTCATTCTTTCGGGAGTGGAACGAGATTTTCCTCCAGTTTTTTCGTGGGATTGGGACGGGAAGAGATTAAAGTTTGTGATGCATTTTGGAAACAGGAGATGAGCCCCTGGTCTAATGCGCCACCTGGCTTGAGAAACCCGTTCTCAAAGACTTACTTTTAGTCATTATTTGGGTAAGCACACATATTCTGAATGCCTTCGGCAGAATTCAAATGAGCCATTTTAATCTAGATTAATCTAGATTAATTCCAAAATTAATCTAGATTAATCTAGATTAAAAAAATTAATCTATGCCCACCTCTAATTATTATATTGTATTATATAAGAATATTGTATTATATACAGAATATTCTTATATTCTTATATTGAATACTCATTCAGTTATCACCAAAACTCGTTCTATTTCATTATAGATCATTAAACCATTACGCTCCCCCAGAAGGCTGTCCAAAATCAATTTCATGTGGTTCCTTCGTTCTCTGTCTTTGTAAAGTTGGTTTCTGTGTCTTGTATCCTGGATTTATCTAATTAAAATACTTTTCTTTTAAACTCCTTCGTCTTCGTGCATTTTGCATCACCAATGTGTGACAGAAAAACACACCGATACTGTTTTTCGGCGTTTTCCTTTTCTGTTTATTTTTTTCTCCCTTTCCCCATGACCTTCCCTTGAGTCACTCTGATCACTCGCTCTATTTTACCACGCCAGCCTGAGCGAGCGGTCGAAAGCACGCGTTCCAGCGGATGGTCCCAGGGACAATTTCTCCTTATTTGTGGAGTGGGTGCTGGAGAAAAATGGACTGTATTTCTCCATCTGCCCAGCTGAGGAAGACATCTCCAGCCCCACTCCCAAACCAGAGACCAGCCAGCCATCATTCTTCTGCATGGATCAAGTGCCTGAGCAGACGGAGAGCCCGAGCCTGCTGCGACATGTGATCCAGCGCATAAAACCGTGACTGAGCCGATCGTTGCTCCAGAGCCTAAGCTCATGAAATATGCTGATTCAGGACAGAAACATGTATTTCTTGGCAAAATGTTGTGTTTTGTGTGTACATGTTTGGCTACTTGTGGATGACCAATAAGCACCCTTTTCTATTTTAACAAATCCACGATCTTTCCTTTAGAAGCACCAGTAGTGCAGCTATGGCATTTTCTGTATTTGGCCCTTCAGTGTTACACAGCCTGTTAGTTAATCATCTGTCCACCATAACACTTATTTAAAAATACTGCCATAATTGCATGCAAGTTACAAAAAACTTTTTTTTAATAGCATAGATATTGCAATCTATTGACTACAGTAAGACTTTATAGCATTTGTGATATGAGACAAGTAAACTGAAGATGTTGAACTCCTCACCATAGAAAGTGACAGTCTGTTTTTTAGTTATTCAAAAATAAAGACAATGTATAGGTTGGCCCAAAGAGCGATGTTCCATCCAGGAAAATTGTTATCCTTTTCACATAGCAAGCGATCTTGGCCCAAATGTGGCCTCAAGCTGGCACTGCTGGCCTCCTGTCGGTAATGAAATGTACCCTTTCAGCCAGAGGTGGGCCATGTGTGGCAATGATGGCACAGCGAGGATCACGGCAAACAATATGAGTCAGTGATCATATGGCCCAATCAGGCTTGTGACCTGACAGCATTATGTGACCCATGATAAACAAGATTAATTAAATATTGCAATAAAAATATTACAGACATTTTAATGAAGTGTAGTATTGTTTAAATGTAATATTTGAAATGGCAAGTCAAAACAGAATGAAACCATATCAAAATTAGGCAAATCAATAAATCAGTCAACTGCATTAAACTGCACCTAATTATAATTGTATTATATTTTATGTTATATGTATGTAAATATGTAATATTTATTTGGTTTACCATGGGGCACATAAATGTATTATGCACAAGCATTAAATAAAATGATCATAAAAGTATTTTATTTTTCATTTAAATCTTTGGTGTCCATGTGATGCTTTGTGTGAGGAACAGATCCAAATTCAAAACATTCATCAGCGATATGTATCTCCTTCCTCTGTAGCTATATCAATTTCAAAATTTGCCATTAAGAAGTTTTACTACAAGTTTTACGGCAGCGATAACGCCGGTTTCATCATAAATTGTGAGATGCCGTGTTTCCGATGATGTGTGTTTTGAATGAGAAACGGCACGGCTTCAGGGAGTTGAACGGAATAGTATTTTCAGAATTGAACAACTTAAATTATGCCCTGCTCCTCGCACTTGACTAAACTATTATATTCCGCCAGAGAAGAATGCAACTGCAACGCATCTTCCTTTGGACTACTGTGGTACTGCTTTTTGACATTTCTGCAATAAATTCTTGTGATTACTTGTGTCTTGTGATTCTTGTGTCTGTCTGTTACATTTCTCTTATAGATGGTATACTTTATACACTCACTCTTTATTGGTTGATTTTTTTTCTTTAAAAAAAAAATATATTTTTCATGCAATACAATTTTTAATGCAATAAAAAAATGTATTGCACGGTTACATGATTTGTGGAATTTAAGGCTGATTTTCTATTCTATATATATATATATATATTTCTAGGACTGTCGCGATGAAGGAATTTCCCTTGCGGTAATTTTGAGTGGCTCAATAACGCGGTATGCTGTATTACCGCACACACACACACACACACACACACATATATATATATATATATATATATATTTAGTTGCTGAGAATCGGATAGTCGGTTCTGCCGCACGTGCGCAAGGTCTTGCTTTCCCAGCGTGCGCACACCTCTCTCTCTCTCTCTCTCTGTGCGTCTGCACACCTCTCTCTCTCTCTCTGTGCGTCTGCACACCTCTCTCACTCTCACTCTCTCTCTCTCTCTCTCTCTCTCTGCGTCTGCTCAGTTTCTGTTCAGCGTGCGGCAGAGAAGAGCAGCGCTTTAATTCAGTTAAACACAGATATTATGTTGCTTGCTTCTCTAATTTTACATGCAAGTATAGCTTAAATCAAAGCTATTGTCTTTATCTTATGTGTATTTGATTTAACCAGACGACGGCTCGATTATCAGGATTTTTGTGCAGTTTAACATCTTGGAAGGGAGAGCTTGTTATGTAGTCTTAATGGGTCGCGTTTCAGTCACTATTTGATATTCATCCCCTTGTCTGACAACAGAAACAGTAAAATATATCAATGGAAACAGTTTTTATTGAGAATATATCTGCATCAAAATACAGTATGTGGGCACAGAGAGGGAAACAAATGCAATAACAAATAATATAGGCTATGTACATTTTGCATGTTCAGAAGAAGTGAGCTATCCTATCCTGAAAAAAATGTAAATAGGCTCAGTGCAAAGAAACAGAAGTAATGGGAACCTGGAATTTATTTTTTCATGTGTCTAATGAACAAGTTATTTGAAAAACATCTATGATCTTTGAAACATGTCTAGTCTTCATGCTCTATATTGACTATGGTTTCAATAATAATACACATACATTTGCATAAAGCATCCATATTTGTTCATGCCCATGTTGATTAGAGTATTAAAAACTTGAAAAGTATTTATTTAAAGTACATTTAGAACAAATACAAATGTGCAATTGATTGCGATTAATCGCAATTTAACTCATGAAAATCATGTGATTAATCGCGATCAAATATTTAAATCGTTTGACAGCCTAATATGTATATATATATATATATATATATAATCTGTGTGTGTATGTGTTACGATGTAGCGACGTCATATTCAGAAACCAGTAGCGGGCCGTGCATTTCACACCCAGGCCTTCAGTGGCATCCTTCATGAATTAATCCACCTCTTAATACCATCATAATGATACCATGGCTATAGAAACCATACATATTACACAAAAATGCAGTATATAAAGGCATTGCATCACAGACAGGTATCTCATGTAGCGAGAATTAATGCTATTATTAAAGCAAGAAACCCAATTGACACAATTCAACAAGTTTCCGCAGCTGCGCATCGCACATCATTTCTAGATGAAGAATTAACCTAATAAACAAACCAAGATGGCGGCGTGTTTGGACGCAGCGGGGTTCCAAAAACTGTGTTTTTATGTCTGTTAGTCTCGTCTCCTCGTCTTCAAACTGTCTGACTTTATCGCAAAATCATCAGACAAACACTCGGAAACACATCTACGATCGCCAGAGCCTCCTGGAAATCGGCAGTGTGTACAAACATCAGCTTTCACCGGTGACTACTGAGAAGCTACAAGGCCTCTGTCTGCTGCTGAAGCCAAACTCTGAGACCGCGGCCTCGCCTACTGACGGTACCCGCACAAAGCGGTGACGCCGGTGGTGTGAGAGGGGACAGAAGCGCGGCAAGCGTGGAGGCATATGAGCTAGGCTAAGGGCTAACCCCACTAGACCAGCGATTCCATCACTCATGCTCTCAAACATTCGCTCTCTGGAAAACAAACTGAACTTAATTCAACTCAGTCAGTCTACACAGCATGAGACAAGGGATTGTTGTGTGTTTGTTTTCACTGAAACATGGCTAAACGACAACATCCCGGACTCCGCCATTCAGCTTCACGGACTTTCCTGCTGCCGAGCGGACAGAGACTCATCACTGTCTGGTAAGACTTGCGGGGGCGGCTTGTGTGTATATATCAACAACGAATGGTGTAACAATGCTGTGGCAGTGACAAAACACTGTTCATCACTGGTGGAGTTTATGGTTGTGAAGTGTCGACCGTTCTATCTGCCGCGGGAGTTCACGGCCATTTTTATTGTTGCTGTGTACATCCCCCCGTGGGCAAATGCTAAGGACGCGCTTCATGAATTGTACAGCGCCATCAGCGAACAACAAACAAATAACCCAGATGGCTTTTTCATCATAGCCGGTGACTTCAACCACGCTAACTTAAGACAGTTTTGCCAAAGTTCTACCAACATGTGAACTTTGCAACAAGGAGAAACAACATACTGGACTTTGTTCATACAACAGTGAAACACGCATACAAAGCTGAGCCCCGCCCCCATCTCGGGTACTCTGACCACATCTCTGTTATGCTAATCCCAGCATACAGACCACTTCTCAAACTTTCCAAACCGATTCAAATCAGATCACGGTATGGCCAGAAAATGCTACCTCAGCACTGCAGGACTGCTTCCAGGACACAGACTGGAACATGTTTAAAGAGGCGGCCACCTACAACGACTACACAGACCTGCAGGAGTACACTGAAACTGTGACTGCTTACATCAAAAAGTGCATTGATGATGTGACAGTCACCAAGACATCACCACAGCCCTCAATACAGCAGCCCTCAATACAGCAAGAGTAAATCTGTCCTGTGACATCAAAAATGCAAAACAGTCATATGCAAAAAAAAATCAATGATCACTTCAAAGACAGCAGAGACACACGTAGCCTGTGGCAAGCCATTTAGACCATAACTGACTACAAGCCCCCGCCACAGGCCTGTGATGACGACACATCCCTACCAGATGCACTCAACCACTTTTATTCACGGTTTGAAATGCAGAATGACACACCTGCACAAAAACTGCCCACACCTCCCAACGATCAGGCGCTCTGTCTGTCTCCAGCTGACGTAAGGAAGACCCTATCTAGGATCAACCCACGCAAGGCTGCGGGTCCTGACAACATACCTGGCCGTGTACTGAAAGACTGTGCTGAACAGCTGACAGATGTCCTAACGGATATCTTCAACGCCTCGCTGATCCAGGCAGTCATCCCCACATGCCTCAAATCCACAACAATCATACCGGTACCAAAGAAATCACCTGTGTCCTGTCTAAACTACTACGGTCCCATAGCACTGACTCCAATCATAATGAAGTGCTTTGAGAGGCTAGTCATGCACAACATCAAAACCAGCCTCCCCAACACACTCAATACGCTCCAGTTTGCATACCGCCCAAACCGCTCTACGGATGACGCAATTTCCTCCACCCTCCACCTGGCTCTTACCCACCTTGAAAATAAAGACTCCTATGTTAGAATGCTGTTCATCAACTTCAGCTCAGCATTCAACACAATAATCCCACAACAGCTCATCAATAAATTACACCTGCTGGGCCTCAACAATTCCCTCTGTAAATTGGATCCTGGACTTTCTAACCGGAAGACCTCAGTCAGTCTGTGTCGGCCGCAACACCTCGAGCACTACCACACTGAGCACAGGTGCCCCACAGGGCTGTGTGCTCAGCCCGCTGCTCTTCACGCTGCTGACCTATGACTGCAATGCCAAGTTCAGCTCCAATCACATCATCAAGTTTGCAGATGACACATCAGTGGTAGGTCTCATCAGCAACAACGATGAAACACACTACAGAGAGGAAGTGGCACAGCTGGCTGAATGTGGTGCTAACAACTTGTCCCTCAATGTGGGGAAGACAAAGGAGGTTGTGATGGACTTCAGGAGAAACTCTGTTGACCACCCCCCACTGACCATCGACAGCTCGACTGTGGAGAGAGTCAGCAGCACTAAATTCCTGGGGGTGCACATAACAGAGGACCTCACCTGGACCACCAACATCATGTCAATCTCCAAGAAGGTACAACAGTGCCTACACTTTTTCCGCCGTCTAAAAAGAGCAAGTCTCCCTCCACCCATCCTCACCACTTTCTACAGGGGAACCATTGAGAGTGTGCTGACCAGCTGCATCACTGTCTGGTACGGGAACTGTAGTGCAGCAGACCGCAAAACCCTCCAGCGGACAGTGAACACAGCTGCAAAAATCATTGGTGCCCCTCTCCCCTCCATCCTGGATATTTTCCTTGCACGATGCTCCAGCAAAGCAAACAGCATCGTGAAGGACCCCACCCATCCTTCCCACAGTCTCTTCCAGCTCCTACCATCAGGAAAACGGTACCGGAGCATCAGAGCCCGCTACGCCAGACTGCTAAACATCTTTTTCCCCCAGGCTGTGAGAGCCCTGAACTCAACTCACACTGCCACTCTCTGAAACCCCATACATCATTGACTTGATTTGACTAAAATGACTCAAATACAGTCCACCCCATGTTCTTACAGACATGTATACACTCAAACATATTTATACCTTGCAGATAACATTGGTATAATACATATAAGCCTTTAAAGTTGTTTTAAAATTGATCAAACAATTTAACAAATTCTTACTGCTTTTCGTCTTTATGAGTCTCCCCGCTGGTCTGCCAGCAGGCTGCCGGAGGAAAATACTAGTTAGCACAGCTTTAACGGGAAAGTGAGCAAGTAAAAATAAAATAATTAATACAAGACTATGAAGAAAAGCATTTACATGTTTTAACGTACCCCTTGGACTCTCATCTTCACGCCGAGTCTCCCACCGGTCTGCCTCTGCCAGCTGTGCTGCGGCCGGAGGAAAAAAACACCATATAGCTCGACTCGGAGACTGAGATATTCTTATGGAAATTTAAACATGGCTTTATATCTTGCAAATAACATCAGAATACACCACATAAAGCAATAAAAAAGTCTAAAATGATATTTAAACTTTCCACACTCTAGTGGTTTTTCATCTTCACGATGAGTCTTTAACAGCGCTGGTGCCGAGGCTGTGTGGTTGTTTTTAGCGATCTTTCAGTACTTTAGTATTTAGATTACGGAACGGAGCGGGCTCTGGAGCTGACTCTTTGGGCTCACGGAACGGAGCGGGCTCTGGAGCGGACTCTGTGGGCTCACGGATCGGAGCGGGCTCTGGAGCGGACTCTGTGGGCTCACGGAATGGAGCGGGCTCTGGAGCGGACTCTGTGGGCTCACAGATCGGAGCGGGCTCTGGAGCGGACTCTGTGGGCTCACAGGACGGAGCGGGCTCTGTGGGCTCACGGGACGGAGCATGCCAAATACAGGGAGCAAGATAATCTCCCGAGATGTTTGGATAAACACTTTGAAACTGTATGCATTTGCAAAGCCAGGACGTCACCACTTCATAAAGGAAAGGTATGTAAACTTGTTTGTTATTTGAAAACAGCATTGTTCTTAAAATTCAGCTTAGGCCTGTCATTAAATTAAAGTGAATATAAATTATTAATCTCGTGTTTGTAATTATGTCAAACTTTAATTTGGCTGGTGTCTGCCACTCAAAACAGTGCTTTAATGTCAAGTATCCCTCTTTGTAAATCAATATATGGAATTGTTCCGTGGAAACCAGTGTTTTATTGATTAGTGATATTCCTCTTGAACCCAAAATCCAAGATATGTTGTCAAAATGGCCCTGGTATGAGTTCTTATATTTATAACATACAATATTTAGTAATATTTTCAGTGTGGCTGCCAACAGTTCCTTTCAGGCCACAGGTAGAGTTATGCGTGTCACTAAGCAACACACTAGCTGTGTCCCAAAGTTGAGTGTGCTCCCTTTCAAGACCGGAATTAATGTGCGATTGCACACCAACACTACGAAGGCTGTCCCAATGTTAAGTGCGAGCACTCGGAATGTGCGTATTTGAAATGCGATTGTGTCACAGTGTCACGAGGCAAACTGTCCCAATTAAGAATGCGCCCTTCGAAGACTGCATTCCAAGGCCGATTGCTTCACTACGGCGCGACGAAGTCTGCCGTAATTCGAAAGCGACTTCAAATGGGGATTCAATTGCTGCGGCTCATTTCGGAGGCTGCGTCCTCCGAAGGTCGCATTTGAAGGCTGCATTCGTCATCGGGGCAGTCTCATTCATAGACATATAAATACCTAGACGCCTCATTGGCCGCTTTGAGCCGTTGCTGCGATACGTTAACGCGTCCGTCATATTGGTGCGGGGACGAACAGGGAGAGCTGCGGTTTTTCTGGATAAAAATGACAACGTTTGTTTTTATCAACTGATATTAGTGGTTTATGATCTACGTGGTGTACAAAAAATCTCCAGTTGCTTAACATCTTGATAGTTAAACTAGATAGTTACATTTATTTAATAAGGAATTGCAAAAGCTCACACTTGTGTAAATTAAATCTTCACAAAAAGTATTTTCTGTGTTTAACCTCACCATTTTTACTTTTCGTTCCCTTTGAAATATTTCAAAAAACAAATGCCCATCTTAAAGCAATAATTTACCAAAATTGAGAAATGGAACAAACTAACATACAAATCACACGGGCAGGCTCCTTTCTATACATTTATAGCTCTAAAATTATGCAATTATTTACAAGTACATACTCCAAAACAGACAATAACAAAGAGAACTGATAGCTTTATGAAAATACATATGTGATTTGTTACAACAACAGCAAATATATTTGTAATATAGTATAAAGTAATATGTAATAGAAAATAATATATGTATAGTTGTATAACTATAATAATAATTAAGAATAACATTCAATACAAATTTAGTAGTACAAGAATATAATAGCATACTAATTGATTGATAATAGGGTATAGTATATAGTATGATATAGAATGGCATGTATGTATAATACTGTAATTATAGTATGTAAAATACAACAACAATAACAATAAATTAATAGTGTGTAATGAATAGTACCCTAATATAACAGCATAATAATAGATTGATAATAGCTAACTGTATAATAATAATAATACATTAGAATGTAATATCAAATAGTATTTAATATCAATTGCTAAATTATATAGACAATAAAAAGGTAAATAGCAAGTAATGAATAGTACAATAAGTAATAAAAATAATAACAACATTAAAAGCTATATAATAACTATAAATCATCTATAATCGCTAATCCTTTGTAGGGTTGCAGAGTGCAAGAGCTAAAATCCTTTGAACAAAACTACTTTGCAGAGCTTTTTTCTCGAGTTGCCACTCTGTAGTTGAAGTGTGTTCAGTTTGGCAATGTGGTGCATCCTTAGTTTGTGGAAGACAGACACAACTGATGACAAGACAGAAAAATGATGGTTGTCAATTCCAAATTGTGTTTCCTCAATGTGGTCCTTGAGACAAAACACATCCTCTGAGCCAATCTCCACTCGGACAAGTTGACTGATCAAGGACACTTTGACAGCTTTCCCAGAGGGTGACTGGCGAATAAACCGCTCAGCTGATCTGACCACCTTCACTGTGCCTTCAGAAGGAATCATCAGTCCTCCATTGTTTTTCAGTGTAAGCAAGTGGTAGCTCTGATTAAATGACGCAGATACAGCATTTGTCACCAAGCTAGCATCGCACACATCACAGGACAGCTTCCTCAAAATCTGACGAACCCTGAAATGTACACAAGGGCATTGTCCACAAGGCTCCCAAGACGGGTTGGCAGGTAGCTGTGGTCACACACAAGTGCAGAGAGGTTTACAAAAGGGGATGGAAGGTCTTCAGATTCTTCTGCTGCTAGAGTCAATGACATCTCAACAGCCGATAGGGACACAGTCTCATTCTGTTCTACCACATTTCCTGAAATGCTTGGTGAGACAACGCACCGGACCATGAGATGGCGAAAAATGCCCTGGAACTGGCCTGCAGTAGGATTGTTATTCCAGCCTCCTAAAAACAAACACACAGACACATTCACAACACTTAAGGAATAGTTCACCCAAAATTTGCTGGCTCAAGGTCTGCATTTACAGTCACACCAGAGGTGTTAAACTGGGATTAGGACTTGGTTTTATGCAGACCAGTCAAGTTCTTCCACACTGACTGAATCAATCATTTTCTTTTTGAACCTTGCCTTATACACAGAGGCATTGTCACGTTAGAATAGAAAAGGGTCCTGTCCAAACTCTTGTTATAATATTAGAAGCACACAATTTCCTAGAATATAATTATATGCTTTAACATTAAGATTTGTACTCATAGAAATTACTAAAGTACTCAAACCTGTTCATTAGAAGGGGGCGAATCAATACTTTTGGCAATATAGTGTAATATATATATATATATATATATATATATATATTGGAGTAGCAGGTAGGTAAACGAGGAGATCGTGGAGTAGCAGGATAGTAATTCAAAGAGAGGCAGTAGAGCTTGGGTGAGACAAAGACACAGGCCTTTAAGAGTAAAACTGCATGGGTGTTTTAAACGGGATTTGAATTAATCATGCATTTAATACTGATATGTGCACTTTTCAGATGATTTTTTAAATATATTCCCAAATTTCAGAAATCCTTACCTGATAGAATTGAAGAGGAGCTCCAACTGGTCCTGGCTAAATCGATAGGTGCAGACATATCGCTGAAATTGTAGCAGCTCGGGAATCAACAACATGAGGGTATCAATGTTGATGATGAACCCCATGACAGACAGGTACCTTCAAAAGAAAATGTTTTTCAATACGTCTCTATTGTCAATATGGCAAAATCAAAATACTCCAAAGGTAGCATTGTGTAATTTTACTCACTGAAAGCTGTGAATGGACTTGATCAGACAACACAGGGTGACAGGCTAGGGCAGTAACCAATAAATGACTATAATACTTGAACTTTTTCTCCATTGAAAGATCAGTCAACAAGACTGGTAACGGGACAATGATACATTAATTGTAAAATCCAAAATGTTTGGGGCTTTCAGGAAAACATTCAGGATGGCTCCCAAGAAGCCACCCCACTGCAATGTCCCTGGTTGGTAACTGCATTTTCAGAGTACATAAAATGTAAAGTGAATACTGCAAAATTACTGCATGCTCCTTAAGAGTGTAAATTAGTTTAGGGTTAGGATCATTTAAGTAAATTATTGATCTCTAGGCCATTAAGCCGACTAAGAACAATATTAGAACAGAACTGGGAAGGTCTGAAACATATGAACATAGTGCCATACTTGCCATTCTGCGACCCCTATGAACTGAAAAATACTGAACATAGAACATCTTTCATCACCAAACTGATCAAATATTCCCTGGCTCTCAACAAGAACTCTACTCTATCACTCCAATTCCAAGCAGCCAGCGGCCTTTTGAACCCTTTTGCACGTGGATTGCGGCTGTTCATTATGTCAAAGAGCCTGTCAATCATCTAAAAGCAAATATTTACATTAAATTAAAGCATTTTATTTATAACCATGTTTGCATATAGTACTACCTCAATGAATTCAGCTGTTGCTTCACAGTGTTTGAACTCTGGATAGCCAAGGTCTCGCAATGTGCGCAGAGCTACTGTCACTGAGCGACTGAGTGTCTGTGCAGCCAAGGACACTTTCATCTTCTGGGAATCGAAAAATATGTGCTTGCCTGTTAACTTGTTGGCTGCATGCAGTCCATCTTTGATTTGAATGTCATTTAACTGAACAATGTGTGTACAGTTGATCTGGCCAGTACTGCTCTTTATAGGACTGTAAGCCTGCAACATATTCCGTGCCAGCTTCAACATGTGGCAGGCATCCATCATTACGAACACATTCTCACCAGTCACTGGATGTGAGAAAAAAGTCTTTAAGGGCTCATGCGGGTTTGCCTTTAACTGGCACCCAAGCTGGGTGCACATACTAATGTTGGAGGCATGTCCATCCATTGTGATGCAGAGTACCCTTATGCCACGCTCATGCAGCTCCTCCAACGCATGCAGAATTAACACCTTCTGCGTATCTGGTGACAGAGTGTTGGTGAGGTAGTAGGCAATTGGAGCCTTCCAATGTCCTTGTAAACCAACCACCATGAAAACAAGAGCCTCTGTGGCAACATCTGTTTCGTTCATACCATCCCCCATGTCAACAAATCCAGACATTTTCTGTGTCTGAGGATTGTACTGAATGTGTTTCTTTATAGCCATGGCATCCAACATCAGAGTTACACATCCATATTTAGCTGGGTCTTCCTCTTGACGTCTTTTCAGCATGTCCAACATCATCATGTTGAGGCTAGGCTTGGCATCCACAGAACTCATCCACCTTCATAAAATGAAAAATTAGTTATTTAATGTATTAAAGTATTTTGTAAAAGTGCAGTGAATGAAATGAAGAATACCTCTGTAATGTATGTGGATGTGGGAGGCCAAGATGAAGAGACTTACTCAAATAGTTATAGGCTTTTGGACCATGTAAATGAAGAGTGAGGGCAAACTCCCTCTGTTCTTTTGTGTACTCATGGCCTTTTTTTGACAAGAGGTCTACCGGAAGATCTGAAATTAATTTGGAACAGACTAACTAGTACTAGCTCTTCCCATTAAAAATAAAAAAACAGTCTAAAAAGACGTTATTTTCATTTTACCAGAGTAGAAAGAGTCTCTCTTTCAGATCTTCATTTATGAGGTTCTTTCCCTTCAGATCCTCTAGAAGATCGCGCACAGTTTTCTTTTCCCTCCATTCCCGGTCCTTCACATTCCTCAACTCTTGCTCCAGACTCTCCACTCTAGCCAAGGCTTCACATAATCTGGTCTTTAAACCAGTGGGAGATGCAGGCAATGCATAGGAGTGGTCCTATTAGAGAAAATAATGAAAATATTTTGAGCAATGTTAATTTCACATGAAACACAGCCTCGATCAGCTGTTTGGTGCATAACTAGTACAATGTTCTGTCAGCCGGCTTGCATTCTTAAACATGCTGGTGTTGAATATGCTTCTCTGGCTGACACTGACACACACTACCCCTCTCTCCTCACACACACACACACTACCCCTCTCTCCTCACACACACACACACACACACACACTACCCCTCTCTCCTCACACACACACACACACTACCCCTCTCTCCACACACACACACACACACACACTACCCCTCTCTCCACACACACACACTACCCCTCTCTCCACACACACACACACACACACACACACACGAGGGGAGATGAGGTTAAAGGACTATTCTCATCATAATTATCTTATCATTTACTCAGACCCCTTCCATCCCAGATGTGTAAGACTTGTTGATTTGAACACAAATATTAGGATTTTAGAGTCTTTAGAAGAGTAGGTTGATAGAATGGAAGAAGACAATTAAAAAAAATATATCACCAGTTCATGATAAAGCGAACATTGAAAATCATACACATACCATCTGGATGAAATTAGAGTAAATAAATCGCAACAATTTTAAATTTTTGTGAGGGACAATTGTTTAATCTCATGACCCCTCAATCCCACTGCCATCACAGTGTTTGGGTTTGTATGTATATCATTTAATGTGTGCAGGTTTATATGTCTGATGTGTCTCAAAACAGTGTCACAGAGAAACAGATAGGATTGAATATGACCATTTGATATGACAAGCTATCAAATCCTTATAATCCAGTGACGATAAAACCTACTCTTTGTAGATGAGGGGGGAAACTGAAGATGGATGGTTTAGCTCCATCCCTTATCCTCACAATTTGACCTGTCCTGTCAAAGTCCTCCGGCTTGAAGTGTTCACTGCATAGCACGGAGGACTCGCTTGCAGAAAAACCTTCCCTTCTTAGAGCTACTTCCCACTGCCTCCTCAACTGTACGTTTTTCGGAAACCTTCAATGTGTGAGAAGAGTTAGCTAACGTCAGCTAGCCAACTAACTTACTAACGGTAGCGTTAGCTTCATGCCGCTTAGCCGAAACGAGTAACGTTAGGTTGGCATAAGAGTCAGTTTTGAGAAAAAAACTGCAATATAAATGAATATCTCTATTACGGACAATTTAGTTTATGATATATAACGTTAATACGCTAAAACTATATAAGAAAGAATGCAAACTTTCAATGTTTCCTATAATGTCTCGACTCCCAGCTAAATAACGATATCGCTAGCTATTAATAGTCTGACCCCAACGGTCAATTACTGTCAACATAATGTTTTAATGACCAAATACAATCAGATCAGTGTCAGTCATCAACTCTTCAGTCTTACCTGAAAAGTAATTCCCGAAGACCTATTTTCAAGTGTGCGGCGGTTTGTACAGCACCAAGCAGCACATGACTGAGGCATTTTCTTTAGTCCACTTATGAGAATGATGGAAAAGTTGCCCGCACCAAGATGGCGGCGATGTTGACGTACGATCCAACGGCCAATGAGGTGTCTAGGTATTTATTATGTCTATGGTCTCACTTAAGAAAAGTAACCGTTAAATTGCAAATAAAAAAATAAATTACAGTATTTTACATCTCACAAGGAATAATCAATTTTATTTCAGTTAGTTTTCTTAAATAAGACATCCTTTATGATGTATACAGCCTTCAAATGCGACCTCCGGAGGACGCAGCCTACGAAATAAGACGCAGCTAACAAATTCCAGGGGTTTCATTACCACAAGGTAAAATTTGTGTTTCTGTAGGTGGATGGGAAAACGTTGGGAAAACGCCTCCTTTCCAAAAAAAAAAAAATTAAGAGGTCACCGATCATGCGCAGAATGATGGTTTAAAAAAAATTAATAATAATAATTACCCGTCCAAACGCCTAATATTGCGTGCCCAGCTCCCCAGCTGGTGGCTGAGGCATCCGTGAATACTACAGCATGTCTGGATACCTGCTCCAGGGGCACTCCTGCCCAAAGATGCATGATTCACCACGCTCCTCCTCTTGAGACCCAGAGACTGAGGAAACCGCTCTATTAATGATGTTTTGGGAACTGCTGGGCCAGCGGTGGAACAAAAACAGAATGAAACAAAAGATTCTCCACCCGGCCCTCCTCCGGGGGAGGGAGTGGTGCGGACACCATCTCCCGATGAGCAGTTCCCTCCATCTCCAGGTAGCCCGTCTCAGGGCCTCTTGCACTTGCGCTTACTGCCGGGTTTAGCGGGGGCCTGGACGGGCTGGGAGACCTAAGCACTGAGAGACCTGCACGAGGGTGGTCACGACCTGGTGGATCTACATGAGCTGCGTGCTGCGACGGAGTGGAAACAGCAGGTTTCCTCTGGCACATGATGTGTTTGATCGCCTCAGTCTGCTTCTGTGCTGCTGAAAACTGCTGGGCACAGCTCTCGACAGCGTTGCCGAAGAGGCCGCTCTGTGCCACGGGAGCATTCAGGAACTGTATCTTCTCCTGCTCCTTCATTTTTTCAAAAGTGTGCTTAACTGTTTAGAAGCAGATCTCTTAGAAGTGGTGAACACCTCACTTCTTTCTGGGACTTTTCCAAACTCCCTGAAAACTGCAGTTGTTAAGCCCCTTCTGAAAAAGCGCAATCTTGATAACACCATGTTGAGCATCTATAGACCAATATCAAATCTTCCTTTCATAGGTAAGATTATTGAAAAGGTAGTTTTTAATCAGCTGAACAACTACTTAAACTCAAATGGATACCTGGATAATTTTCAATCTGGTTTCCGCGGGCATCACAGCACAGAGACAGCACTCATTAAGATAATAAATGATATTCATTTTAATTCTGATTCTGGCAAAATATCAGTGCTGGTACTACTAGATCTTAGTGCTGCGTTTGACACTGTCGATCATAACATACTTCTAGAGAGACTGGAAAACTGGGTCGGGCTTTCTGGGATGGCACTCAAATGGTTCAGGTCATACTTAGAAGGGAGAGGTTATTTTGTGAGTATAGGAGAGCATAGGTCTAAGTGGACGTCCATGACATGCGGAGTCCCACAAGGCTCAATTATTGCACCGCTCTTGTTTAGCCTGTATATGCTCCCACTAAGTCAGATAATGAGAAAGAACCAAATTGCCTATCACAGCTATGCTGATGATACCCAGATCTACCTAGCCTTATCTCCAAATGATTATAGCCCCATTGACTCCCTCTGCCAATGCATTGATGAAATTAACAGTTGGATGTGCCAAAACTTTCTTCAGTTAAACAAGGAGAAAACTGATGTCATTGCATTTGGAAACAAAGATGAAGTTCTCAAGGTGAATGCATACCTTGACTCTAGGGGTCAAACAACTAAAAATCAAGTCAGAAATCTTGGGGTGATTCTGGAGACAGACCTTAGCTTTAGTAGTCATGTCAAAGCAGTAACTAAATCAGCATACTATCATCTTAAAAACATTGCAAGAATTAGATGTTTTGTTTCCAGTCAAGACTTGGAGAAACTTGTTCATGCCTTTATCACCAGCAGGGTGGATTATTGTAATGGTCTCCTCACCGGCCTTCCAAAGAAGACCATTAGACAGCTGCAGCTCATCCAGAACGCTGCTGCCAGTATTCTGACTAGAACCAGAAAATCTGAGCATATCAAACCAGTCCTCAGGTCCTTACACTGGCTTCCAGTTACATTTAGGATTGATTTTAAAGTACTTTTACTCGTTTATAAGTCACTCAATGGTCTAGGACCTAAATATATTGCAGATATGCTCACTGAATATAAACCTAACAGACCACTCAGATCATTAGGATCGAGTCAGTTAGAAATACCAAGGGTTCACACAAAACAAGGGGAGTCCGCTTTTAGCTATTATGCCGCCCGCAGCTGGAACCAGCTTCCAGAAGAGATCAAATGTGCTAAAACATTAGCCACATTTAAATCCAGTCTCAAAACTCATCTATTTAGCTGTGCATTTGTTGAATGAGTGCTGTGCTACGTCCGAACTGACTGCATTATTTTATGTATAATCCTTTTCTATTTAACTGTTTTAAATTAAATTTTAAATCAATTTCTATATCATTTTAAAATTCCTTGTTTTATTATTTTAACTCCTTGTTTTTATTGCTGTGAATGATTATTTCACTTTCTTTTATGTAAAGCACTTTGAATTACCACTGTGTATGAAATGTGCTATATAAATAAACTTGCCTTGCCTTGCCTTCATGTCAGTGAGACACAGCTAGAGGTGGCGCTCCTGGACCACAAGCGTGGACATCGCACGACCCAGAGACTGAGCGGTCACCTTCGAGCACAAGGTCCGTCGCAGGACACAGCTCATGTAGAACCGCCAGGTCGTGACCACCCTCATGCAGGTCTCTCAGTGCTTTGGCCTGATGGACCTGCAGTAACGCCATGGCGTGTTGGGCAGAAGCCGCCTCCCCACAGGCTCTATAAGCACTGCCAGTTAGGCCTGACGAATACTTACAGGCCCATGAGGGGAGACACAGTTCACCCCACAGAGTGGAAGCGGCTGTTGGACATAGTTGCATGGCCACAGACCGCTCCACAGAGGGGATGCCCGTGTACCCCAAAGCGGCTCCACCATCAAGGGTGGTGAGGGGGGAGGAGCCACAAGATTTGTTTCGGGCAGTGAAAGGTACCTTCCACAATCTTGTAAGCTCCTCGTGCACTTCCGGAAAGAATGGCACCAGAGGGGAGGGGGGGGGGGGGGGGGCGCTCAGCATGACCCCCACGAGAAACCACTCGTCCAACCTCGAAGGTGGAGTACCCCACTCTGCAGAGGCCCCAGTCCGATCCAAAGGCACCCCCACCGGCTGTGGAATGCTTGAGGGGTGAGGAGCTCCACCTGGGGAAGCCCTCACCGTACTCCTCAAATCACCTCTGACTCTACTGGATGCTGTGCTGCCCCGGGTGTCAGAACGAACACCAGATCGTGACAGAGGCAGAGGGACCTCCGCCATGTTTGACAGTCTATTGCGCAACTCCGAGATGGTCATGTCCCCACAAGAAGAACATGAACCATCCACGAAAGCCTCCTAAGCGTGCTGAATGCCCAGACACGTGAGGCAGCGATCGTGACCGTCCTGAGCGCCAGAAACCGACCACACCCAGAAACGCACGGGTGTTAAGACATCTTTAAAAAGACACGATCACCCGTGTTGCTCTTTTAGAGAAATTTGCTCTTTTCAGTGCTAAAGCATGCAGGGGAGCTGGCCACCGCACACTCCCAGTGTGACTGTCTTCACGGGACCGCGGCCACTGCTGCTGCGCTGTAACGCCCACACTCGCTCGCTACTCCTGACTGCATTGGCCTCGATCAAGAGGGTGGGGGACCTGCATGCATTTTCGGTCGACGAATCGTGCCTGGAGTTTGGGCCGGCTGACTCCAGTGCAACACTGAGGCCCGGCTATGTGCCCGGTTCTATAGCCTACGTGTCGAACCGGTGTCCTCCTGTGTTCCCACCTCAAACGGGTAGTGGCACTCAGAGGCCCTGTTCAGAGTCGGCTTGTGGCGTCCTTAACGCCTAATTCTCCAGAGAGTTCCCTAACCAGCCAAACCCTGTCGAGTCCTCCAACACTCCGGCGTCCAGACGTGGCGGGCATCCGGCGCCAGGCCTTTCAGCCAATGAATTATTGAAATCTGGTTTGAGGCTAGTGCCCATATGAGGGACCCTATTGGGATCCCATATGTGTTTTCCACGGTATTCCTATTAGAGCTGTGTTTCCTCTGGCAGACCACGTTCTGCCGTCTCTAATGATGCAGCCTGAGCCATCTCAGAGACTTCCATGTGCAATAGGTCCATACGGGGTTATTTCACGTGAGTAATGTCACTTAACCCCCTCTGGGAGGAGGTGACTCTGCAGTGTGCCTCTTCCAAGCGTAAGGGCACACTTTTCCTGTGTTATTCAAGTCCTACTGTTTGGGTTGCTCTAAGGACAGCAGTAGTATACCTTCTCTGTGTAGCCCTCTCATCGTCTGCCTTATAGGAGGGATCAGGAGGCCCACACGGGGCACTGGAAGGGGCACAGCTCCTGTGGCGCTTTGGTAGGGATCCCAATTTCGTCGGTCATCCGACGTGACTCGGAGTGACCGACTGAAATGGAACGTCTTGGTTACATATGTAACCCTCGTTTCCTGAAGGAGGGAACGGAGACGTCACGTCCCGTCGCCACAGTTGCTGTACCATCGGTGAGCGGCCGGGTCACCGGCTCGGCTCCTCTGCGAAAACATGATTAATGCGGTGCACCTGCTGCCTCTTATACTCACACTGTGATCAGCGGCAGCTGGATGCAATGATCGCATACCAGTGTCCATTGGTTCATTTAGTTACACTCGAAGTGGATAGGTCTCTCTGGCGAGATCCCAATTTCGTTGGTCATCCGACGTGACGTCTCCGTTCCCTCCTTCAGGGAACGAGGGTTACATATGTAACCGAGACGTTCCATATTCAAAACAGCAAGAAAGTGTTACATCCGATATGTAGTAAGGTAAGCATTACATTAGCATGACTTTATATACAGTATACATATAGACAGGAACACATCTTTAAAAGGAATTCAGATATGCAAAAATGTTTGGTGAAATAAAAGGCAGTTTCTCTTCTTTAAAAAAATACTCCATATTTATTAATCTTTTGAATACAAATAACTGCACAACTTAATATAGATTTAAAATAGTGGAAATAGGGGGTCTCATTCACTAATAATTGTGTACACTATTCATATTTATTTGCACAACTTAATTTCTCATAAAAACGGTCTAATTCACAACATGTGCGTATGTACATGCATTTATTATTAAACTCGTTCTAATGTTGATGAATTTGGAGTATTCTAAATAAGCAACTCTGTGCCTGAGGCAAGTCATTTACTTAAAACACACTAAAACTATGTCTGTATAAGGGCATTTTGCACACCTTTTCTCTCCTAACTCTCAGCAAACATGACATTCACTAAAAACGCGTTCTTGCCTGAGAGCACGCACAGCAAGATCTGTTAGCATTCAACTTAGCAATGCCACAAACGCCATCCTTAAAACACAGTAAACTATGCAGACATTATGCAAACCACTATGCAGACATTACAGACTTCTGATTAGCTGGCTGTACAAATGCATGTCTGTCTTTTTACAGAGTTGCCTCACAGCTTGAGCTATAACATACATTTTCTTAGGCTTTTACATTTTCATCTTAACATTTTCATAAGGCCAACAAATGTTTTTGATTTGTATGTGTTCCTACATTTAGAATACATTTTAGATAGAAAGTTATTGATGAATCATGATTTATTTGTGAAAATTTTCCATCGCATTTCCCAAGATCAAGGATGCTGTAAAAAAGCAGAATCACAATAGACAGTCGATTCACATAATCGTAACAGTCCTTTCACAATCAATTAACCAGTTAAGTGGACAGTAGACAGTTGCCCAGTCCGGGGATAGACATGATTGCAGTTGCATATCATTCTACAATTATGTACAGAACATAAAGATACAGGACCAGAGATAGGCACACATACATCAAAATGTATTTAAAATAAAAATACAGCTTTTAAATACATATATTACCTCTCAGCGGCGAGAGGTGATCTCCCACGGGGACCAGAGCAAGCGGATTGGTTTTGATAGCTGCTTCTGGCCCGAGATCCTCTGCCGAAACGGCCGCTGCCAACTCAACCGATGTCACATCATTCCAGCGTTTTAAGAGATTGAGATGATAAATCTGACATGAATCACCCCTGTCCGTTCGCTTTACCTTAATCGAGATCCCCCACTCACCGTGTAACCAAAAAAGGTCCTTGCAACTTTGAGAGTAATTTTGAGCTAGACGTTGGAAGTAATACAAGCACTTTATCTCCCAGTGTAAATTGACGCTCTCGCGTACCCCTGTTGTACAGCTGACTTTGCCTGTCCTGAGCCTGGAGAAAATTCTCCATTGCGAGCCGCCCCAATGTGTGGAGTTTTGCTCTGAGGTCCATGACATACTGAATTTAATTACGGCTGTTTGAAAGCCCCTCCTCCCAAGCCTCTCTAATGACGTCAAGCACCCCTCGGGGTTGACGACCATAGAGAAGCTTGAATGGGGAAAACCCAGTGGAGGCTTGCGGAACCTCTCGCACTGTGAAAAAAAGGGGCTCGAGCCATTTATTCCAAATTTTGGTGTCTTCCTTTACAAACTTACGAACCATGGATTTCAACGTGTGATTAAATTGTTCCACCAAGCCATCTGTTTGTGGGTGATAGACACTGGTGCGAATCGATTTAATGCCCAAGATTTTGTATAGCTCGCTTAACGTGAAAATGACCCGGGTTCCCGCATCTCCAGCAGACCGGCCCAGGCCTTCCCGCCACCCCAGCGGCAGAAGGAGAGCCAAGAGATTGGCGGAGAGATGAGAAAGGTGCCACCTGTGCCTCCCCCGTCAGCAATGGGATCAGAAGCACCGGCCATTGGGTGCGCGCCCAGTCACACGCCTCCGCTGTTTTCTCAAAGAGGTCCACAAACACCTCCGGGTCGTCCTGTGGACCCATCTTCATCAGCGGGACGTAGGCGATGGAGGGGGCCGTGAAGGGGTGGCCTCCCGGCCCAACAAGCTCCTAAGGACCTGCCGGTCTTCATCCTGCGCCTGGACCAGCAAGCGGAACCGATCCTCGTGTTCCAGCTTGAGGTGCATCAGGGCCTGGTGTTGCATCTAGTGAAGACCAGCGAGTGACTCCACAAGCTCCGCAATTGGTGTGGGTTGAGCTGGCTGCATAGCGGAGTACCGGCTTCCTCGTCCCTGGTTTCGGCACCAGTGTAACGAGGATCAAATAGGACAAAGGACAAGGAAGTCAGGGGTGACGAGCAAAGTCTTTTTAATACTCCAAAAAGAAACATAAAACAAAAATAACCTGCAGTCAGGCTCTCTGCCTGTTTGATTTCCAGCAAGACACACAGTCCAAACTCTCCGCTGGTGCTCAGTCTCTCTCTCCCTCCTCCCAGGTCTGCGGGGCACTTTTCACTCATTTATCCCCAATCACTGGAATTAGATACAGGTGTTAGTCATCATTCACTTGACCTCCTTTTTACCGCTTGTCTCCGTACCCATTCTCCCGCTGCAGCCTTTGCATTCCCACGCCCCCCTCGCCACATTCATATTTATATATTATTATTTTCTTATATATTATTATTTCTAATATATTATTTTCTTATATATTATTATTTTCTCAACAGAACAAAAAACAAAACAAAAAGCTTTGGCAGACCTTAAATGCACAGCTGTCAAATTAGTTCTTATTCAGATAAAATCAAAGAAATCGATAAGTTACAGGGGAAGATACATAAACATTAACAGCTTGTTTTGAGCCAAGATGACAATAGTTTTCAAGAATAATGTAGGCAATCATGCAAAGTGAAAGAAACAGTCCAAATAGGTTGTCTATATCCGATGACAATTTTGGGTCCATTTTATTTCTGAAATAATGGGTGATTTGTAGTCAGCATATTATTTTAAATTGAATAGCATGTTTTGTTACACACTGAAAATCTTTAACATGCTCCCAGACTGAATGCAGTCTTCGCTGGAGATATTTAGTGCAAAATCATTTTCAAACATCTGTTACATATTATGTGTCTCCTGGCCAAACTCAATATAACATAAATATGAGATACATATTTTTATCTTGTATTTTTATCAATATTTTATCAATTACAGACGTATCGGTATACAAAGTAGTATGTTGCCTATTTTAAAAATTTTACATTTAAAACATTATTATTTAAAATGTATAATAAAAAAGTTAATTTAAGAAAAAAATATATTTGTTCCTTTTTGATACTGTAACTTGACCCTTATCAGGACTCAACTTGACTTGAAGGGACTTGAGATTTGCTTGAGACTTGAACATGTGTGACTTGCACCCACCTCTGCTTGTAATAAATAAATAAAATACATTTGGTCAATGTTTAGGAATACACTAACATAACCATGTCTTAGAAATAAAATAAAAAAACATCCACAAAATTATAATTTAGTAATAGGTAAAACTCTAAATATTACTGTACTCAATTTAAAATATTTAAATAATATGTTATATATAATTTATACTTATTAATTCTTAAACCTATGCAGACAACTTGTCTTGTCAAATTCAGAATTAAATTTTAATTTGTAATACCATATTTATAGTTTGTTAAACTGTTCATCCGTGTGGGGCTCTTTGAAAACATCTAGGGAAAAAAACTCAATTTCCCAGCATTCCCCATCTAAACCCAATCCACTCCTGAGTTGCGACAGCAGTTTAGCTAAAGAGTTTGATGGTCACAGCTGTTCAAATGCGACATAAAGCCACAGCAACACTTCCAGTTTCAGATAAATATTTGCACACGTGTTTTGTGACGCTACGTTCGTAAATAACGGAACTGCTTTCTGATCACAAACAAACGCAGTTAACGCACTTAACGTTAGGCTAAATCTAACGTTACCGATGCTAACTGCATGTGGCTCACCGGCTGAGGAAGCGTTGTTAGCTTTTAAGTGAACTAATCCAGCTGTAGTGCGCATGTAATGTTTAATTATTTTTGTAGTCGTCAGAAAATGTATTGTTTAAAACGATTAAAATGTCATTTGGTCTGTGAGCATGGATGAGACGCTACGTACAACAGTAACGTTACCGTTAACGTTACCTATTTTGACGCGCATTTAGTTGACGGTCTGTCCCGCCTTTCGTCTGTGACCTATTTGAATGGTGACGTCACGCCGTTAATCATTAATTTCCGAGCACGTTGTGCGCAAAAACATTCAGTCGCACCGGTTGGAAGCTGCTGGATTTGAAGTTCCTATCTAAACTCACCCTTCTGGCTCTACCGCTAAAATGGGGTCTAATGGAGACCTCAACGCAAACTCACAATGTCTCCGCAGCACTGGAGACCTGGTCCTGGACAAAGCAGTCAATCAGTGGATGGCCTGGGATAAGGTGAGAATATAACCGGTTTTAAACATTCTCACACTGACATTATGACTGGTGGGTGTGTGACCGTGTTGGCAACCTTAGCCACTGTCTATTTTTATGAAGTGTTTTCATATTGTTCATATGTTGTTTGTCTTTATCAGACTGTGCTCATGCATTTTTAAATACAGCATCTGTTGAGAAATTAAATACATTGTTTTTTATGTTGTCATGACCATAAAGTGCAAGGTTTAGAGATAAACTCTGAAACATTCAATATCACATTGCGTTTCACTGCATTGCAGTGCCAACTTGAGTCATTCACATATTTTGGCTGTGGTGGTACAGTGATGATATCAAATGGTGATACCAATAATTTGACATGTACCATGTTGATACAATGGTTTTTGTACCATAACAAGGTATATGCATCTGATTCCATTGACATACCTCAGTACTCTTTCGTAATGGATGCTTTTATCAGAATGTACACATTGTATTGTAAGGATATTAGTACAGTTTGCAGCTCTTTTTCAGTTTTTGTTGCACAGGCAGATTTAATAGTCATATGTCTGGCTGACCTCATCTTGCAAATGTCAGACTCCACCAGCACTGGATGACTGGTGTATATAGAAGTACACTAGAGCAACCAGCTGTCAGCTGGCAGTTGTAATAATAAAAAATAAAAAATTTGATCAGTAAAAATAGACGGAAAGTGGCATACTTTTCATGGTATGTTTAAGTGGTAGGCCTACTTTTACTGATTATGTACTTTTAATGCTATTTAAACATTCTAGTGTTCACATGTTTAGGTGGCTCAGCTAGCTTACATGTTTGGATTAATCGGAAGTTTAGAGATAAGCTTTCAGCAATGGAAAAAAGGAATTATTAATTTACCGTCCTGACCGTTAAAAAAAAAAAAAGCCATGAATAGATGCATTACAGCTGACTCATTGCTTAACCTGGCATACTAAATCAAATGCTGGGAAGAGTGTCTGGTGCTGCCCTCTTTTTTCACTTTTTAGATGTAAGAACATTATTGATTTTTTATCTGATCAATAACTCCCCATTTGCTATGGTCTGCGGTGTCAGAATCATGTTTGTCCTTAAAAATCCCTCTGAATTAGTCTTCTGTACTTTACTGTTATGTGTGGGTTGGTTAGGGCTGTTAGTTGATTTGCGTGAATGAATGAATGAAAGAAATGCTGATTAATTAGACAAATTATTGCATATCAGTATTTTCTGGGAAAAGTACCCAAATGAAACCGTTTGGGCCGTTTTTGTCTTTTTAGAATCCTCAGACACGGAAGCAGATGGAGTCTCTGGTGCAAGAGGGCCGTGTGGTGGAGCTGAGAAGGAGGTTGTGCTCCAGGATGATGTTTGGAACAGCTGGATTGAGAGCGGAAATGGGTGCAGGGTTTGCTTGCATTAATGACCTAACTGTCATCCAGTCTACACAGGTTAGTCCAGGTTAACAGTATGCACAACCCTCTACAGTGCGAGTAAATCTCTCGCATTTGCGACTAAATCTTGACTCGGGGTGACTAAATGATATCTAATGCTCAGATTTTACTCGCCAGTGTGTGAGTTGGAGGCTAAGTATACATTTAACAGATATATTTTCACTCGCCGTTCACTCTGAGTTGCTCCAGAGTTTCACTCTCCATCGATCTGTGCTATTTTTCAACTCCTCTCAATGGATGAGTTGAAAAACAGGCGCACCTGTATTTGACGTACACGTACCATAAATTCTAGTGTGAAGGCTTTTTTCTCACACGCAAAGAGCGAGAGAGTCTTACATACCATGCAGAATTGTAACACTTAAAACAGGAAGCATCGCCACTCAACTCAGCAGTGAACAAAGTTCAAAGAGCTAGTCCACAGTCTAGTAAACCTTGGCAACCCCTTAAAGTTATTTTTGACTGATGTTATTATCGACTACTTTGATTCTGTGCAGTAAGATAGGACATTGTTTTGATAATTATATTCATGTAGACTAGAAAAAATTACTCTGCCCTTCGTTCATCCAAGCCCCAACCCCCCTAACTGCTTGCCTCTGTGCAACACAAGTAAACCAGATATACTGTATAATGAAATTGAGATGCATTTGTGAACAATGTCGAATGATGAGATAAATATCAGGCTAATATAGAAACGTGGCCAAGATGTTTTCATTACAAAAGTGTAGTAGTTGCATGTCAGATTCACAAGCTTTTATCTTGTTTTCTTTTATATTTTGTTTGATTTATATATTGAATTTTTTGGCAGTTTTCCGTACTCTTTTGACAATGATAACTCAGTTCTTTTTCTTCATTATTGTTGTAGGGGATGTACAAGTACTTAGCCAAATATGTCCCTGACCTGAAAACAAGAGGGGTGGTGGTCGGTTTTGACACTCGTGCCCAAACAAGTATTGGCTGCACCAGTGAACGGTAACACTCTCCACTCCATTATATTAACTTGTATATATGCCTGTATGTACGTCTTTTATTATGTTTTTATCCAAATACACCTGCACTGTGTTTATAATTTGACATATTTCATACATCAACAAAAATGCATATTCTTTCTTAAATATTATTATAGGCTAGTGTTTTATTTTTTGATTTGTACATGCAAGTTTGTTGCATATACAAGTGTTTCAGACTAGAAAATGGCATATGTACCATCTTGCCAAGCCTATTTAGAAGGTGAACAATTTAATTCAGTCTTTATCAATTTTAATTAAAGGTGTAGTTGCAAAACATGTACATCTGTCTTGCTCTCCTACCCTGAAACCTGTATGTTTTTTTTTCTTTCCCTATGGATCACAACAGGGGAAAGAGGTTTTAAACAAAAATGAGGCCGAGTAATTGATACGTTTTAATTTGGGGGTAAACAAACATTTTTAAACTTACCCTAAAATATTTTTGGATTGTTGCGAAGAGAACTCGGTTGGAATTGAACATGGAGGTATCTAGTAGCAGACATTAGGGCTGTGACGGTCGCCATGACAACTGCATGGTCTAATGGTCACCGGTAGAAGTGCACGTGACGTCATACACATAACAAGCATAAAATACTTTTTTTTTGTTTTTTTACAACTGTAATATTAGTAACAGCTGTAATATAATTTGGTATTTATAGCTTGTAGAAATAAAATACTAATTCACAAATTACATCAAACGACACACAGCATTTCCTTTAAATTGGCGGGTTTGAGCATTGAGTTTATTCTGCATTGAATCAGCAAATTCATTTTGTGTGTTGAGCGATGGATCTTGTTGGGAAACCAAATACTCCATTGCAGATTTGGGGACATTTTGGTTTTGAGCCAAATGAGAGAGGTGAACCAATACATTTGGATGAAGCCATATGTCAGCTTTGTAAAAAAAAGTGTTAAATGGGCGAACACTTCAAATCTCAAGAGCCATCTCCAGTCATTTTTAGACCTACAAGTGTCAAGTTCCCGTGATCGCAAATGCCCAGCTGCACTCGGAATTTACAGATTTTAATCAAATGAGAAAGTTATTACTGCAAAATCGGTTAAACCTGTGTTGAGGTTGCTGACCAATGATCTCCTAGACCCTATGCCAGAAGATAGTGAGTTAACAAAAAACCTCAAGGATAAGATGATCGCTGTCTTGGATGATACATGTAAAGCAGAAGAAGGGGAAAGAATCCTATCGAAAGCAACTACTTTGGATCGAACTCATTGAAGAGAGAATGAAATTACTGAAGATCAGCCAGACAACACTCAAACTGAGCAGTCACTGGATGCAGCGGAAGGAACCAGCATCGCACCTGCTGTCAAGAAAATCAATCTCAGACCTTTATTTGGGAAAAGAAAAGCGAAGGCCGCGATTCCTATTCCCCCCAACACCGTGTCACCGACGGTAGTCGGCCCATTACCACCGCGGTGGTAAAAATCTGCCACCGTCACAGCCCTAGCAGACATCTCATGGTTGCATTTTGTTTTATATACTTGCCTAGGACTGTACTGGATAATATAAGGTAATTACATGGGTTAGGTTAGGGGTAGGTTCGGTGTTAGTACCTTGTTGTTACCCAGTTATTGTATTGTTTTACTGTAATGAGTATATAGTACATACATGTGGAACAAGACTGTAAAATAAAGTGCTATCAATTAGGCTTGCCGCGATAGGCGGTGATACCGGTGTTAAGCCGCAACATCGGTTACGTCACTTGCCCACCACGGCACCGTCCCCCACCATCGTTTAGATTTTTTTTAATAGTAATACAAATAATTTAGTTCAGTTAGAGGACACTACAATTAAAACTGAACGCGGCTGCTCAATGCAGCGCCCCGAACGAATGAGATTCGTTGCTCACAGCAGTTTAGATATGAATTGCCTCGGCTGTCCCGACCAGATTTCTTGCGCCACGGGATTAAATTTCTGAATACAATGCGGTAACGGTCAGTAACTCTGGTGCAATTTGAACGGGAGCGGGCGGTCTAACAATATCTCGTTATGGACATCCTTTCAGAACAGCATATCTGCGCTTTATTCTTATCGAGCACCGGTATAGCCAGGACTCAGGACTGTTATGCGTGCGCGTGTTTTTTTTGTGTGTGTGCAGATCTACTTTTTAAATGAGAAACTCACTGAGATCTTCCAAGTGAAATGTAAATAAATGATAAAATACATATTAAATAAATAATTAAAAAGGCTTGTTGGGGTGTATCTTTTCTATTGCATTAATTTAATAAAAAAATAAAATAAACCATAATGTTTTATTATTATTCACGACGACATCAGTAAATAGTTCCTCTGTTAGAACAATCTGTTTGGAGCGTCTGATGCCCGTATGCACATCAACACCACTGATCCTCACGAACTTCTCCAACACACGCGAGCATCCGTTATAAAACACACTTCAACTATGTGAATATACCGAGCTGTATTCAAGCAGAAATATGATGTTATAGTGATCAGTGCGCCGAGAGCACTCATACACGGTCTGTTATCGCATCAAATAACGGACACTACACACGCCAAATGCACGATTCTGTCTGTCACTGTATCTTTACCTTGATTACAATAGTCGTCCATCAAATCTTTAGGCTATAGTGTGACACTGGCTTTTTTTATCCAGCCAAGAGCAGTAGTTTGTGTATCATATACTCATACAGTGGTTTTGAGCCACCGTTCAGTCTGTATTTCACACAGCATGATGAGACACTGTTTACTGCTCTGAAACACAGAATATCACTGAATGCATAGAGAGGTGGTACTGTTACTTATTTATAGGCTATATCTTTTTACATTATTTAACATGCGAGCCATAATATTAGTGAATATATTATATTGTAGTTTTATCTCTCGCCCCCCTGGTTGAGAACCACTGAAGCGCGATCTACCAGCATTGCCTTCGCGATTGACCGATTGGGCACCCCTGATCTAAGTGATCTTTTTTTTTTAAACATTCGCTTCTCATTTATTTGGTAGCACAGTATTTTCTGATTTTAATTTCATCTAAACTGTGAATTTTTTTATTTATTATTATTTTACATCGAGGTGTAGCCTATGCCATCCGTGCCTT
Source organism: Schizopygopsis pylzovi (assembly GCA_027422435.1). NCBI lineage: Eukaryota > Metazoa > Chordata > Actinopteri > Cypriniformes > Cyprinidae > Schizopygopsis > Schizopygopsis pylzovi. The sequence goes on from CM049817.1 coordinate 30,805,546, forward strand.
CAAACTTTCTTATTCATTGTTGCTAATAAACGCTTCTTTGTTTCATAATTGTTTGTTCCTCATTCTTAACTGATTTTTAGTTTTGTATAGCCTATATTTAAACTTTGTTTAAAAAAAAGTTATTTGTAATTTTATATTAGGCATATAGCATGGTATATTTTTATTCGTTTTGTTAATAAAAGTTATGTTCTACGTTGTATTTTGTTGTTACTTGAATTTAATTTCTTCAAAGTGAAAATAAAATGCCTAAGGTGCTTTTATAAGATATTTAAGCAATGGAACGTTAGGGAAAGAGGGAAAACTAAAAACAAACAACTGCTTGATGCAGAATTGCAGCTGATATGAAAGTCAAAGTAAAACGTGCACGGCGCTTTCAGGCTATAACCGGTTAGTGCTGTGTGCGATACATCAATATGACGATGTATGGTCACAGAGATTTGACGATAAGAGTATCGATACAGCTGGTCCTGTATCAATATTGTGGCACGTGTGCAGCAGTGGACCGCACTTTAAAATGTTTAACAAACACCAATGTTTAATCTGGCCGCAGAGGAACACTATTGGGTTGCCTGATATAAAGAGACGTAATCCCCGAAACGGAGCTCAATACGGAAATATCTGCTAAGTGTGATACTTATCTTTATCAACCTGGCAACCATATGTGCGTGCACTCTCTCCACAGTGGATAAACCACTAAGTTAGCTTTCTGAAAACACCAGCTAGCTTGCAGTTTAGCGATCTCCACTTCAGTATATTCTCAGAAAAGTGTAATTTATCGAGTATTCACGTATGAGAGAGAGAGAGAGATGATGTGTATGTATAAATTTAATTACCACCTTAACAGTGAAGCTGTGGCTTTAATTCCTTTAGAAACAATAATGCTAAAGTTACCAGCTCCTTGTTGAGAAAGATAATATAGCTCTAGAGCGATTAAACCATTTTATTGATAAAATTGCGGGCCAGTGCTTAAAAGTTTGTTGCTGAATGTCTGTGCGCGGCTGCAACGTGATCTGTGTGAATGTAAAAACAGCGCATTAGTTTAGAACTCTTCTAATTATTTTATTTTTTTTAAGTAGAGAGTGCGTTAATTTGTGCAAAGATAACCTACCAGCAATGTTAAGATATTATTTTTTAAATATATTAATATGAATCCATTACAACATTACAATGAGTACATTATTATGTATGGGCTTAAAAACAAGATGCAAACAATCAGACTATTTTACCTTGGGGGGAGTGCATATGCAACATACGCTATTACCTATATTGTACTGTGGTACAGTTATGGAGGCCCTTCATAATACAGAGGACAACTGCTGCTCTGCCAATCATTAGCAATGGCCCTAAAGCATGCAGTGTTTAATAAACAGCTGTTTTACTAAATTATTCTGAGGTGAAATTCAGAGCAGGCCCGTATCGTGATACCTATGGTATCGTGGCCTCTGTATCGTGATACGTATCGCATCGTGACTCTGCTGGTGATACAGCCCTATAACCGGTGTTGTCACACGTTGATTAACTGGTGGAAAAATGTCCTCACCGTCACAACCCTACTATCAATCTCATTTTGCAAGTGAAATGAGAAAAATGCTAAATGAACCAGCAAAACAACCTGTTGTGGACGAGCAGTATGAGAAAGTTCGAGAAAACATTATCACTTCCTGCACTGAACAATAGTGCTGCATTTAGGCTTGTGCTTAGCCCATTCATCAATGTTATTCTTTATGCACTGAATGCTCAGTTTTAGTCATAAGAACAATACAGTTAGAGGTTGGTGTTAAAATCTTTCAGTCACCCACTCTACTGTAATTTTTGTTTTAACATTAACTTAACTGCATATACAGGAGCATCTCGATAAATTATAATGTTGTGGAAAAGTTCATTTGTTTCAGTAATTCAACGCAAGTGTATTAAATAAATTCAATGCACACAGACTGAAGTAGGTTAAGTCTTTGGTTATTTTAGCTGATTATTTTGGCTCACATTTAACAAAAACCCACCAATTCACTATCTCAACAAATTAGAATATGGTGACATGCTAATCAACTCAAAACACCTGCAAAGGTTTCTTGAGCCTTCAAAATGGTCTCTCAGTTTGGTTCACTAGTCTACACAATCATGGGGAAGACTGCTGATCTGAAAGTTGTCCAGAAGACAATCATTGACACCCTTCCCAAGGAGGGTAAGCCACAAACATTCATTGCCAAAGAAGCTGGCTGTTCACAGTGTGCTGTATCCAAGCATGTTAACAGAAAGTTGAGTGGAAGGAAAAAGTGTGGAAGAAAAAGATGTACAACCAACCGAGAGAACCGCAGCCTTATGAGGATTGTGAAGCAAAACTGATTCAAGAATTTGGGTGAACTTCACAAGGAATGGACTGAGGCTGGAGTCAAGGCATCAAGAGCCACTGCACACAGACGTGTCAAGGAATTTGGCTACAGTTGTTGTCAGAGGCGTCCTACCTGGGCTAAGGAGAAGAACTGGACTGTTGCCCAATGGTCCAAAGTCCTCTTTTCAGATGAGAGCAAGTTTTGTATTTAATTTGGAAAGCAAGATCCTAGAGTCTGGAGGAAGGGTGGAGAAGCTCATAGCCCAAGTTGCTTGAAGTCCAGTGTTAAGTTTCCACAGTTTGTGATGATTTGGGGTGCAATATCATCTGCTGGTGTTGGTCCATTGTGTTTTTTGAAAACAAACATCACTGCACCAGTTTACCAAGACATTTTGGAGCCTCTCATGCTTCCTTCTGCTGACCAGCTTTTTAAAGATGCTGATTTCATTTTCCAGCAGGATTTGGCACCTGCCCACACTGCCAAAAGCACCAAAAGTTGGCTAAATGACCATGGTGTTGGTGTGCTTGACTGGCCAGCAAACTCACCAGACCTGAAGCCCATAGAGAATCTATAGAGTATTGTCAAGAGGAAAATGAGAAGCAAGAGACCAAAAAATGCAGATGAGCTGAAGGCCACTGTCAAAGAAACCTGGGCTTCCATAACACCTCAGCAGTGCCACAAACTGATCACCTCCATGCCACGCCGAATTGAGGCAGTAAATAAAGCAAAAGGAGCCTCTACCAAGTATTGAGTACATATACAGTAAATAAACACTTTCCAGAAGGCCAACAATTCACTAAAAAAATTTTTTTATTGGTCTTATGAAGTATTCTAATTTGTTGAGATGTGAATTGGTGGGTTTTTGTTAAATGTGAGCCAAAATCATCACAATTAAAAGAACCAAAGACTTAAACTACTTAAATATGTGTGCATTACATTTATTTAGTACACAACTTTCACAATTTGAGTTGAATTACTGAAATAAATGAACTTTTTCATGACATTGTAATTTATTGAGACGCACCCGTGTGTATATATATATATATATATATTAGTAAAGCATACACTTTGAATAATGTAAACATCTCGTTCAGAATCATGGTCGCATATGTAACCGTGTAAATTATTATTATTTTTTTCTCTACAGACTTGCAAGGTTGACTGCCGCTGTTATGCTTTGTAAAGATATCCCTGTCTATATATTCTCTACATATGTGCCTACCCCATTTGTGGTAAGAAAATGTTATTGATTGATTATAATAATAGTTGTTATAATTATTATTATGTGTTTAAATTACAGTAGTAGAAGTACTAAAATATCCTTCTCAATAAAGTTGTTATTTGGGAAACATACTTGAGAACATCATCATCATACTTGAGAACAATGATAATGATGAAAGTAGAGCTTCTGTGGAATCCTGTGAATTATTTTTCCATCTTTTTGCCCTCCAGCCATATGCTGTGATGAAGTATGGAGCTGCAGCTGGAGTCATGATCACTGCATCTCATAACAGAAAAGAGGACAATGGATACAAGGTGAGCATCTGCTAATCCTATTTTGTAGTTAATTTATTTATAAAACTAAAACTACAAACAGTTTTCAGTTATCAAGGCCATTTCTGCTGTGTCACAGTAAGACAATACACTTTAGCTAAAACAAAAACAAATGAAAGATAAGTGTAAAATAAAATATAACAACTAATAATGAACATTCTGTCATAATTTTGTCACCCTGTTGTTGTTCCAAACGAACACAAAATAATATATTTTCAAGAATGATGGTAAGTGGTTTAGTCAGTGGATGTAAAAACCATTTTACAGCAGAAGAACAAAAGTCACAGTTTTGGAATGACACAAGGGTGAGTAAATGATGACAGAATTAGGTGGACTATTGTGTAGGTTTATTTTCTACATGAATTCATCTCATTAAAAGTTATCTGGGTGGATAACCAGGGATGCATGTAAGTCTTTCAGTCTGGTTCTCATGACAGAACCTGGATATTTTTGCACACAGTGTGACTGATTAAAAATAACTAAAAAAGAAAATAATTAATAATATCATTATATAAACACAAAATATTAACGTACAATAATATTATTTTTTACAATAATAAATGAGTGTTGAAAAAAAATGGTACACTTAAAACATACAGTGCTAATATTTACAATAATTTAATTATTTTATTTTTTACTTTTATATACCCCCCATTACATCATTTTCAAACCTAAAATCAGCAAGTCTTTATTTTAATTGGTTGAAAGCAAGTAAGTATATGTACTTTCGGTTTTAGCTTTGCCGAGTGAAGCATGTCAGTGAATAAAATGTCACAGTTTCAAATTTTTCTCTGAAACCTGCAGTGCATAGCCTATATTTATGCTTTCAGTTTGAGTGGAAATCTTATACAGTATCACACACAGTTAGTCAATCTAAAACGGTGATTGTGCATTAACAGCTGGCAACCATGTTGGTATGCAAATGAGAGGAACCCACCTCTTCTTTAAATTTTGATCACACCTGCACACAGAGGCGTAGCGACGGGGGAGGGGACACGTCCCCCGCTCTTCTATGACCCACACCGCCAATATTTCCACGCACGTTCTCTGATTTGTTACTTAGATTTGAGTGAACTAACATTCAGCCAATCACAAGGCGAGTCATCTCTTGGGCGCGTCTTCCATGAGCTTCAAATCTCCAGTTACTCTTGCGGTTTCATTCACTTCTTTGCTCTTTGGCCGTCTGGGGTAAAATGCACCCCAGAAAAAAGCAGAGGACGATTACGTCCTCTTTTTTTCCCCCAAACACACACACTATGTGTTATGACACGATTCACGCTATCAAATTCCTATGTTATTATTTAACCTACTGTACCTCTGCATCAAGTCAAGTCAAGTCACCTTTATTTATATAGCGCTTTTAACAATACAAATTGTAACAAAGCACTGCACAAAATCAAAATAGGCAAATTGTGTCAATAATGTAAAATGACAGGATTTAACACTCAATTATCAGCTGAATGCATTTCATTATTGAATTTAGTAATGGCATTGTCCAGCTCAGTTCAGTTTAAATAATATCTGTGCAATCAAGTCGATGATTGTGCTGGAAATGAAGTGTCCCCAACTAAGCAAGCCAGAGGCGACAGCGGCAAGGAACCAAAACTCCATCGGTGACAGAATGGAGAAAAAACCTTGGGAGAAACCAGGCTCAGTCGGGGGGCCAGTTCCCCTCCGGCCAGACGAATCAGTAGTTTGTTCCAACTGCAGCAAAGTCAGAGTGTAAGTGGTCCACTGGTTCCAGGGGTCTTTTCCCGATGGATGTCTAGGTGACGAGGTCCTCACTGGAGATCTGTCTCTGGGGCTCATCTATGTGTCCTAGACTCCTCTGACGTTCAGGGCTGTAGAGGTTGTCTCCAGGTGCTGATCCTCCATTTATGGCAGACTTTGGTTAAGTCAGTATAATCGCTGATGGTTGGCTTTCTCTGAGGTCCTCCGAGGGGTTGTCATCGTCTCTTCTCAGGTGTTCGGTCATCTCAGATCGTTTAAGGGTTGGATCCAGACTGAAGCTTGTGTAATTCCTAGCTACCACGGGATGTTAATCCCGTGGCAGAAACATAGAAACAGTAAGACAATTAGCGTAGCAGTTGTTCCATCCAGGAATAACCCTGGATGAAATTATCAGTATAACACAAGATAAAGCATAATAATGTGCGTTTGATCAGATATAACTGCAGTACAAGATTGTGAGATGCATTAAATGAATGCTTGGCTAAAGAGATGTGTCTTTAATCTAGATTTAAACAGAGAGTGTGTCTGAGCCCCGAACGTTATCAGGAAGGCTATTCCAGAGTTTAGGGGCCAGATATGAAAAGGTTCTACCTCCTTTAGTGGACTTTGCTATCCTAGGTACTACCAAGAGTCCAGAGTTTTGCGACCTTAGGGAGCGGGTTGGATTGTAGCGTGATAGAAGATTAGTTGGGTATGCAGGAGCTAAATCATTTAGGGCCTTATAGGCAAGTAATTATATTTTGTAACTGATACGAAACTTAATAGGTAGCCAGTGCAGAGACTGTAAAATTGGAGTAATATGATCATATTTTCTTGACCTGGTAAGGACTCTAGCCGCAGCATTTTGTACTATCTGTAGCTTGTTTATTGAAGATGCAGGACAACCACCTAGCAGTGCATTACAATAGTCCAGTCTAGAGGTCATGAATGCATGAACTAACTTTTCTGCATCAGAAACACTTAACATGTTTCGTAGCTTGGAAATGTTTCTAAAATGGAAGAATGCTGTTTTTGTAACATTGAAAATATGATTTTCAAAAGATAGGTTGCTGTCTAATATAACACCCAGATTTTTTACTGTAGAGGAAGTAACAGTACATCCGTCTAGTTGCAAATTGTAATCCAAGAGATTCTGTGTACTGTTTTTAGGTCCAATAAGTAATATCTCGGTCTTATCTGAATTTAATAGGAGAAAATTACTGGTCATCCAATCTTTTATATTTTTAACACACTCTGTTAGCTTAGATAGTTTAGAAGTTTCATCTGTTTTTTTTTAGATATATATATATATAGTTGCGTGTCATCAGCATAACAATGGAAACTAATCCCGTATTTTCTAATAATATTACCAAGGGGCAACATATATAATGAAAATAATAGAGGACCTAGGACAGATCCTTGTGGTACTCCATACTTTACTGGTGATAATTGAGATGACTCCCCGTTTAAATAAACAAAGTGGTAGCGATCGGAGAGGTAGGATCTAAACCATCTTAAAGCCTGCCCTTGAATACTTGTATAGTTTTGTAATCGATCTATCAGTATGTCATGATCTATAGTGTCGAACGCGGCACTAAGATCAAGTAAAACTAGCTACGAGATGCAGCCTTTGTCTGACGCATGAAGCAAGTCATTTGTAATTTTAACAAGTGCAGTTTCTGTGCTATGGCGGGGCCTGAAACCTGACTGAAATTCTTCATAGATATCATTATTTAGCAAAAAGGAGCACAGTTGAGCAGACACTACTTTTTCTAATATTTTTGACATAAACGGAAGATTTGAGATGGGCCTGTAATTTGCCAGTTCACAAGGATCTAATTTTGGTTTCTTAATAAGAGGCTTAATAACTGCCAGCTTAAATGGTTTTGGGACGTGACCTAAAGATAACGAGGAGTTAATGATATTGAGAAGCGGTTCTTCTGCTACATGTAACAACTCTTTCAATAGTTTAGTGGGTACAGGATCTAATAAACATGTTGTTGGTTTAGATGCAGTGATAAGTTTATTTAGCTCATCCTGTCCTATATTTGTAAAGCAATGAAGTTTTTCTTTGGGTGCGATGAATGAAGCTGAAGTACTAGACGCTGTAGAATCTACATTTGTTATTGTATTTCTGATATTATCTATTTTATCAGTAAATAAATTCATAAAGTCATTACTATTAAAGTGTGAGGGAATATTTAGATCGGGTGACATCTGTTTATTTGTTAATCTAGCCACTGTGCTAAATAAAAACCTTGGATTGTTTTGGTGATTATCTATGAGTTTGCGGATATACTCGGTTCTTGCCGTTTTTAGAGCCTGTCTATAGCTGGACATACTGTTTTTCCATGCAATTCTAAAGACTTCCAAGTTAGTTTTTCTCCATTTGCGCTCAAGAATACGAGTTTCTTTCTTGAGAGAATGGGTATAACTGTTGTACCATGGCGCAGCACTTTTTTCTCTAACCTTTTTTAATTTGATGGGGGCAACAGTTTCTAACGTATTAGAGAAGATAGTTCCCATGTTGCTAGAAATTGTGTCTAGTTCATCTGTATTTATGAATAACACAGAGCAGTTGAGATAAATCAGGCAAGTTATTTGTGAATCTGTCTTTAGTGGCTGGAATAATAATTCTGCCTGGACGATAACGCGGAGCCATATAGTTAATATCAGTAATATGATATTAACCGACTCTGCTGGGGTGCAGGCCATCAGCACGAAATAGCCTAGGACGCTCCCAGAAAAGATTCCAATTATTAACAAAGATAATTTTCTGCTCTGTACACCATGAAAACAACCATTCATTTAAAGCAAAGAGTCTACTGAACTTTTCGTGTCCTCGTCGATACGTGGGAAGAGGTCCTGACACGATGATCGTCGCCGCGGGCGATGTGCTGCGTACCGTCTCGATCAGGCTCCTGAAGTCCCTCTTCAGTGTCTCCGTCTGCCGCAGCTTGGTGTCGTTAGCCCCCGCGTGAATCACAACAGCTGCAACGCTCTCGTCATCCTTCAGGATCGTGGGTATCTGCACAGAAACATCAAGAACACGAGCACCAGGGAGACAATGAGTGTGCACTTTACCTTCAGCTAACGTAGCACGGACATGCCGGACGATTGAATCTCCGATGACCACAGCGTCACGATCAGTCTCGCAGAGAGGGGCGAAGCGGTTCCGGGATGAGATGTCGAAGACCGGAGGGGGAGAATTCATCGCCCGGGGCCTGGATCGCGTCTTCCGCTGCTGCACCCAGGGTCCGTGGTTTCCCGGCGCCGGAGTGAAGGCCATCTGTGACGATCGCGTCCCGGGTGCATGAGGCCTGTGCAGAGAAACACACAGAGTAGAGGTGGTGGGAGTGTTAGCAGCGCGCTGCATACTTACCCCGGACTTATGAGCGTCAGCCCGAGATGTTTCCAGCGTTGCTTTCCGTTTCCTCAGCTGGGCCTGTTTCCCAAGCAGCTCGTGGATCCGTCTCTCCACGGCCTCCAGCTCCAGCTGCACCGAATGCAGCTCGAACGTGTCCTCACCTGCACACAAAGGTAGACACAAATCCGCCATTAAAGCAAGTAACAGTGAAACAATGTTAAATGTGTGTATGCGTGTGTGAAAAGGGGTATTAGCTGTGTTAGCGGCACCCGCGCTGGCTTTGCTAACGGGCTATAAGCTAATAGCGGACTCGGGAAATCAAAATAAAACTTGCGATAACAAGCCGCTCTGATTATTCTCGTTGCAGAATGCGATCAGGGATATATTCACACGTTATAGAAACAAAAATTATTGTGTATAAAATCGGAATTTAAGATAGAAAATAGACGATAATTTATTGGCTTGACGGAGATTCAATTCAGAACATGCGTCAGCAACAAACCGGAAGTGCGCCGACAGAGTGGAAGTGGTTGCTATGCTAATCTCCATACCCCAGAGCATCAGGGCTCTACAGTGCATGCATTTGTGACTGAAAACTACTGTGTGCGAGTCGACCATTACAAAATATTTAGGAGCACCTGTGCAACTGACACGATCAGCATATTTGTGTTTGTGCTGAGGGAGCTTCAAAGGTTTCTAACGTACTTGCTTTTGCAATTGAGTAATGTATCAAAGACAGACGTATCCTCTCATTATAACAAACAAAGTGTGGACAGAGTGTAGTCTAAATAAGATATTCGTTGTGCAGTGTAAGAATCACAATGAACTAAGATGAGTGACCGCTTTTAATGATCATTAAGGGAGTTTGCAAATGTGATTATTGTTTTAATACAACAGTTAATTAAACAAGAAGTTAATTTTAAGTGACTAATATTGTCTGACTACAACACTATGGCCTTATTTTGCTCTATTTCGTCAACGAAAATAGTTTCAGACACAGTCACAGCTGAGCCGCTGCGCACCTCCATTTAAACAGCTGTGTTTTCGTTTATAAATTAACTGCGTTTTTAAATGAATCTAGTGAGTCAATGATTCAATTACCCATTCATAAAGACAGTCAGATGTTTCGTTCCTGAATTTATCAGTTGTTCAAACGAGTCAATTGAATGAATGATTCAGTGATCAAATCAGTGACTTGCTGCCAACTAGCCTACTGGCAGTTTTAGTTAAAATTTTAAAGTGTATTTTTTCTGTTATTTAAATCATTTAATATTTCTATATTCAAAAATAAATAAAAAATAAAAACCTCTGAGCCTCATTAATCATCTGAAAATACACCTACAACAAGGAACAACGTGTTCTTCTCTGCCACATCTGTAGTACAAATTTGTTTCTTACATACTGATTTCATTTGATTGGTAACTTATTCTACTTCTTCTTCTTGTTTTTACTCTGTTGTTTTAATTAGAAATGTTAAAAAGCTTATATCATTATTTGACATAAAAGATGACGTACTTTTAATAAAGTTACAAAAATGCCATTACAAAGGTAAAAACTAAATTCCCTGTAAATCACTTTAAGGAGTCAAATATCGCCTCATAATGGAAAGTTAAATTTTGATCAGAATTTTGTATTATTGATAAGAAGGTGTTCCTATTTTTTTTTTAAGTAGAATTATCCGGAGTAGAATGATTCTTTCCCATGTCCAAGTGTTAAGATAAAAGTTATTGTTCAAGTGTAGTGTAATTGACATTGTCGAATTAAATTATATTTATTTCATAAAAAGTATATTTTTATTTAATTAGAAAATATAGATGTCCACAGTGGTCTCAAATATAGATATTCACAGTGGTCTTAAATATAGATATCCACAGTGGTCTCAAAGTCCCAAGTCCTGAAGTTATTTTTCAAATTTGAGTATGATATCACAAAATAGGTTCCTGCAAGCTATCGTGGCACGTTCCCAAAATTGCAACTATGTTGCTCTAAAACACCAATTGGTATTCTATTTAGAATTGATTATATGAAAATGAATGTACTTTGTACATTATGTACATAATTTATTTTCCTTTGAGGGTCACCTCACCTGACAGCTATCCTCCCCCCACTTTTAAAATGGCTGCTACGCCCCTGCCTGCACACCACGTGTGTGAATCCCTGTGGATAACATAGTTACAATAAAAATTAAAATCAAGTTTTTATTTAATTAAATTTTTTGGGGTATCTTTCTTTCTTTCTTAAACAAATCTTGGAGCAGAACTGTCCGCATAGTTAAGTTTCCCTAATTAATTCTGCTGTTTTCCTGTTTTTCACTGTGAAGCTTTTTCTTGTTGTATAAAGGGCTACAGAAATAGGGGTGACTTGTCTTGATGTAAACTTAACAGCTAAGATGTTATGGAGATGAAACCGACTGTTTCAGATGGTATTTTCATTGTTGCTGCTAGGGTTCTCCGAATGATCGGCTACCGATCACTATCGGCCGATAATCGCTTTGAGATTTTTGTTTGATCGACTGTCTCTATAAAAGCCGATCTGACAGGTGCTGTCAGATCACCCATCCTTTGAGTAAAAGCCAATCTGGTTTCGTCTGTTAAAGTTCACATTTTCAAATAACATTTGCGTTCCTGGACAGTGAGTGACATTACATATGCAGGTAAAGTCGGAATTTCTCCAGTTATTGTTAAAAAAACAAGCTAACAGACTTCATAGCTAGCGTTAGTGAAGCGGTCAGGGGACTCTTTCTGCCTCATCTAAGCTCTGCCCACAGTAAATCGTCACAATGTTTACTAACAGAAAAGGGGTCTATAAGATTTTCAATTCATCTTTTTCAACTTTGTGAATTTTCTGTAGGTTTACTGGCACAATGGTGCACAGATCTCCTCTCCGCATGATAAGGAGATCTTGCGTTGCATTGAGGAGAGTAGTGAACCCTGGCCCGAGTCCTGGAATGAGGACCTAGTTGAAAGCAGCCTCTTACGGAGAGACCCACTGGAGGACGTCTGCCGCTGGTACATGGAAGAGCTAAACACTATCTGCTTCCACAGGTGCAGTCTCTCACCTAAGAGAAAGTACTATTAGTCTTAATAAAAACTGTACATTTAAAATAATAATAATAAATAAAGGTGCCAGGAAGAAACAATGATGTAAATGAACCATTTTTGTTTTCCCAATAAAAATCTTGAAGTATGAAGTAAGGATGAAACGATATTATCAATATTGTCACATGACAATATGAAACAATGGGTATTTTGGGCAAAAAGTGTAGTTTTTAAAATATATTTAAACTTCTTATTCTAACAAAATGTGTTTAAAGTTCCTGTGGCTCAGTAGTTTGAGCATTGCGTTTTGGGTTCGATTCCCAGGGAACACATGTACTGACTAAAAATGTATAACCTGAATGTAATGTAAATCGCTTTGGATAAAAGCGTCTGCTAAATGCATAAATGTAAATGTAAAGTTGTGTTTTGGGCCATTTTGCTTTGGCACAGTATCTGTCAAGCGAACTAAAACCGAAAGCACAATTGCTGCACATTTCAAAGCGAAGTGCACACATTGTTGTGGCGATCAGTTCATGATCCGGTGTTTTCCGTGCCTCAGAATGGCTCCGTTCACAGTGAATGAATGCAGCCAAGAAGTATTGTGATTTCCCTACGGTAGTGTAAAGCAAAAACCTTTTGAAATATTTAATTTATTATGCAGTGCAATTGGTTTACAATATATGGCTCTTACTGTTGTTGTTTTTTTTATTATTAGTATTATATTATAATTTGTTTGGGATCCTGAAACACCAGTGTGAATGTAAGTTAGACTGAGACAGTATACTACAAATAAAAAGAGGGTTGAATCCCTGACTTCAAGTCACTGACTTTTTTCTTACTTAAGTTTTCTTAGTTATGATCATGGGTAGCTCTTAATTTTGGACTCTCAAAATGCATTAGGTAGAATAATTTAACTTTAAAATGTACAAAAATGTTTTTTCCCCCCATTTTTATTTTTATATCGCAATAAATATTCTACCATGAACTTCATGATATTGTGCTATCATGAGATACTGATATTACATCCCTTGTATGAAGTGTTCTTAAAAGCAGCATTTCGGTGCCATAAAGAACATTATAGGACATTGAGTGTGAAAAGCCTTTTTATATTCTAAAAAACCTTTTGTCTATTACAAATAATTTGTTGTGCACTGTGAATGTTCTTTGTGAAACCATACATCCTAACCCAAAAAAACATCAACTTTATTTTTTAAGAGTGTATATTAGGCTTTTTAATATAATTACTAATAGAGGTGCACTTGTATATTTTTTTCCTCATTATGATATACTTGTAAATATTTCACAATATCCAAATACATTACACAATATCACAATATTTTTTTTCTTCCCTCCTCATTGCAGAGAGCTTAATGCAAAGTCTCCCCTGAAGTTTGTGCACTCATCTTTCCATGGTGTTGGTCACAACTATGTCCAGACAGCCTTTCAGCAGTTTGGCTTTCCACCTCCCATCCCTGTTCCAGAACAGAAAGATCCAGATCCAAATTTTTCCACTGTCAGTTGTCCTAACCCAGAGGAAGGAGAATCAGTTTTGGTAAGATTTTCTCTTTCTTCCTACCTTCCTTCGTCTGTGTGTGTTTGTATATATGTATATATGTGTGTCCACTCACTTTCCTAACGAGCGAGATTGACGTGCTGCAAGCAGAGAGCTGTATGTCTAATTTACATCGCCTACAGACGTAAGTGTTGTTATGCACTAAGCTTTTTAAACAAAACAAATGGTTTAAAAACATAAATATATAAAAGTGCAGAGAGCAATGTTATGAATTTTGCCGCCTTCTCCTGCGCCCGTCATTACTAAGCAATGGGTTAAACAGCTGCTGTCTTAATGACACAAATGAATTATGGTTCGGACCCAAATAATCTAATATGAACACAGTCCAGCGGAGGAAGGGGGAGGGGGGAGCAAAGTACGAACACTGGTTCGGACCAGGTAAGCGAACCAAGTGTGAAAGCACCCTGAATTATCGTTGTGTATGAAATGTGCTATATAAATAAGCCTTGCCTTCATGGCTTGCAGCTGTTCCTAAATGCTTCGACTTTCCAATAATATCACTTACAGTTGATTGTTGAATATCTAGCAGGGATGAAATTTCATGAATTTACTTGTTGCAAAGGTGACATCCAATCACAGCACCACGTTTGAATTCACTGACGACTTTAATTCACTGACGGACATCTTATTTTTCTTTCACAAATGTTTGTAAATGTTGACTGCTTTGCTATGTGCAGAAATTATATATATATATATATATATATATATATATATATATATATATATATATTAGTGGTGGGCCGTTATCGGCGTTAACGTGCTGCGTTAACGTGAGACTCTTATCGGCGATAAAAAAAATATCGCCGTTAATCTATTCTCAAAGTTGGGTTGGGAGCTGGGTCTATACTACGCAAGCTATGATGACTTTCACCCTGATATTTTAGCGCGGATGTATACCTAGCCGAATTGCACTGTAGGGGGCGAGAACGAGTCTTCGAACTAGAGGCTCGCAGTCCGTGATGGACAGATTGTTAACGGCTGGTCTGTGTGGTAATACAATCGGGCAGGACATCCAAACGCTCAGCTATCATTCATCAACCTCAAATATGGCTTTTCATCTGAAAGATGTATGTAGTAGCAACTTTACATGGCCGCTCAATATGATGTTAACCTAGAGAAATGTGCGCTATTGAAGTGTTTGTGTGGAAGCGCGTTTGCTGCAAGACAGGCTCCGGTGCGCTCACTTGCTCTTAAAATCTCCGTCATTTTTGGTCATACAGATAAAAGTAGCCTAATACATCTTTCGAATCTGTAAAGACTCTACGTTTATTTGTGTGCACTCAGAATAACAACGAAACGTTGCGCTTTTAAGCAAACAGGATGCGCTTTAGGTCTCACGTGAACTTGAGCGAGAAACTATGAAACTCTGTCTTTGAAAAATATATCTATAGAGAGTGAAATGTCTAAAAAATCAAAATAGAAGACGTGTGTGTTAGCATGGATGATTTACATGAAACACTGTTTATGCACTGTGCAACACTGTGCATAATAAGATGGCTTTCAGTTCAATATAATAACAAAAAACGACATTTTGGGTTTTTATTCAACTAATAAGGTGGGCACGCTGTGATCTGTACTATATTTTTACTGTAATTGACAGTTATCGGCAAAAAAACTAAAAAAAACCAACACGGGAGTAGGAGGGAATGGGAGTCATTCTTCCGGGAGTGGAACGGGATTTTCCTCCAGTTTTTTCGTGGGATTGGGACGGGAAGAGATTAAAGTTTGTGATGCATTTTGGAAACAGGAGCTGAGCTTCTGGTCTAATGCGCCACCTGGCTTGAGAAACCCGTTCTCAAAGACTTACTTTTAGTCATTATTTGGGTAGAACACATATTCTGAATGCCTTCGGCAGAATTCAAATGAGCCATTTTAATCTAGATTAATCTAGATTAATTCCAAAATTAATCTAGATTAATCTAGATTAAAAAAATTAATCTATGCCCACCTCTAATATATATATATATATATATATATATATATATATATATAAAATCAGTGGTGGTCAAAGTACACAGATCAAGTACTTGAGTAAAAGTACAGATACGTATAATAAAATATTACTCCAGTAAAAGTAAAAGTACTGCTTT